>JAIPRN010000063.1:0-149089 GCA_025469175.1 Geopemphigus sp. TES_GeoC_2020
ATTATTATTATTATTATTATTATTATTATTATTATTATTATTATTATTATTATTATTATTATTATTATTATTATTATTATTATTATTATTATTATTATATTATTATTGTAATTTCGTTAAAAATATTCGTTTTTGTTGACCGTATAGGAGTTTGATCGAAAATATTTGGATAAGGTTTCAATCAATGTCCATCAACGTCTGCGTTAAATATTTACCGAATAAACGAAATATAATAAGAGCCGCATCAAATTATAACGTTTTTATATTCATACTAGGTATACGAGCGCGAAAACAAACGAAAAAGGATTTCCGTTTTGGGCTTAGTATTATGTATTTATATATTTGAAAAAACTGTGACGTATCGGTAACTACGTTATAAATTAATAATTCAACATTTGTAATTTTTTTAACTTCCTTTCGAAAAAAAAAATATATATACGTATTCACTCGAGTATAATAGTAATAACATAAATGTACACATTGCCACACGATACTTCAAAGTTTCGTCGTTCCGTCGTGATATATTTATAATTGTATTCCATAATAATATAAATAATAATAATTGTATAATGCGATTATATTTCAAGTGACAATTATTCGTGCGATAACACAACGAATTTTCTTTTACGATTAGGCATAAAAATATGCATAATATTTTTAAAAATTACGAACGATTTGTTTAAAAATACGCTTAATTCGTTTCCTTTGACGAGTGTATACGTATTTTCAAAGTTCACGAATCGATCACGTAAATTATTATGAGTAGGTAAGGGTATTGATGCTTTAAGAAGAAATTATTAATCGTCAATGTAGCAACGCGCATTTCGTAATCATCAGTGCGTATTAAAAAAATTTTAATTAACATAAAATCGACGGATATTTAAACTTCTTTTAACAGTAATGTGTAGTTTACTAAGCAAACGTTCAACAAGCGAAATATTCATATTTTTTCAGAATCTCCCGGAAAACTTAAATGTATACGTTTTTGTTCAACCAACCATTCAGCCATCTTATTCAGTTAACCATAACGTTAATCATCGTTACAAATTACAATGATAAACTAATATTTAATCAGAACATCAGCGATAAACACACTATAACAAAGTAAACAGTGGGAATCGAGGGTTTAAATTTCGAAGAGACTAACTTAGTGATTTTCATTATACAACTCGAAACGATTTCATTCTTCAACCGAATCGGACTTAAGTGTAAAATAATGTAAATACACCAGATGTTATTAATCTTAAAATTGATCAATATTCAACTTTCGTGAGATTTGTTTTTACGTAAAAAAAAAGAAATATTTAAAACTATTCTTTTTCGAAAAAATTACTCATTTTTCGTTTCTCAAAAACGAAGGGGAAAATATATAATTAAAAATGTCATTAGAAAGACAAAGAATTTTCTATAAATACAATATACGAATAATGTTAATGGAATAAAATATGACACGATTACGTATATTATTCGTATAGTCATAGGAATAACAATGATTTCAAAAATGTATAATGCCATAAAATTACACGCGAATGAGTATGCATAGATAATAATAAAACAAGTGAAGTGTAACATACACACATGTGTATTTTGTATAAAGTTATAACTATTATTATCAGTTTGTAAATAATACAAACTTTGTGTAAAATAATAAGTGCGGATAAACGAAAAAATTAGCCGGGCAAATGTTTTATCATAATAATATTCGTTCGAACGGTTTAATTTTATACTTGTGCAAAAAACAATCGCATAATCTTCATCATGCCTTGTACACAGCGATTTATGTATATCGCAGATCGAGTCGTCAACATATTAGACGTAATAATAATATCGACAAAACCCATAAACGGGTTTACGTACGTTTAATTACTGTTAATTTTCGGTATAAACGGTACCACAGACGCCTACACGTGGATGTATAACAAACCCGTCGAAACAATCGTAACAATTCGTTGGTATGTAGTTTCAATTTCCACTGTATTTTTGGAATTCGTCGGAACGAACGCGATTGTATCACGACGGATTTCCACACTCTTGAGAAAAACAAATCCTTTCCGATTGCTTTTACCGCGTGTTTCAGTTGGCGATGGGAGCATGTGTGGGGGGAAATAACGATAACGACGTGGAACGCGGAAAAAGGGTTGTACAAGGGTTTCCAATATTTCCACTAGCCGGTTGAATCGTCGCGGCGAACTAGCTACTTCGAATATATAATAATAAATACGCGTACGTAACTCCGGCTATACGTTCGACGTGCATGATAGAGTAACGGGAGCCGCGGGGTTTCCAAAACTGTCATAGCTAAAAGTGTTTGTGTGTTCAAACGTCTGGAAAACGAGAGCAATTCTTTCCTTTATTTCTCTCTCTCTCTCTCTCTTTCTCTCTCTCTCTCTCTCTTGTTCCCGTCGCGCGCGTTCTTTTGCCACACCTTGTCACCCGCCGTCGTCGATGAAATAATTTCCAGTTTGCCAATAATGTCGCCGGCATTGTCTCAACACACGTCGCGTAGTTTGTGTTTAAAACTGAAAAGACATCGAAAAACGATGGGAATCAGCACCGGAAAATCGATATAGTCCATGCGTACTATGTTTTTTTTGTCCCGCATTCCGTTCACCCCTTTCTCTCAAAAATTCACTCTCCCTTAACTCTGTTCCGTTCGTCCATCCATAGAATGTACACACACGCTCCACTCGTTGTCTCACGTAGTCACATGTACCGAAAAGAAACTGGATTCTTCAAAATGGCGGAGTATTGCAAAAGTTACTCTTTCGCGAAACAACGATAAAAGTATTAACACCATCTGCACTTTGCCGGATTACTCTTATACGCGCGTCTCTCTAGAAATCCCCTTGGCGAAGGGGTGTCTACTTTTCTTTTTCTCATTTTTTTTTTCGACGTCCTCGCTCCCACTCCAAAAATACATTATCGTCTTACGTTTTCGGCGCGCGAGCAAATATTAAGTCTCGAATAGAAATTTGATTCCACTAACACAACTCTACGACAGAGTGTTGAAATTCCAATATAATACACTCGGATCCGATCCAATTTTCTTGATGACATTCCTCAGTGCTATTTATTGTGACACGTTCGGCGCGTTTATATTATATTGGATGATGAAACGAATCGTCACGAAAATGTATTATTTGTACATCACATTGAAGTATATATACTATTATTTTACGTTTTATCTGCACGAAACGATACCTGTGCACATTTCGAAGTAATAATTCTATACGCTTGGTGAAATTAACGACGAAACATGGGCGTAAATTATTAAAGTGAATTTTATTTTTGAACTTTCGGTTTTTTTTTACGTTTTTATTTTACTTAACCATATATGAAATTAATATTGTTATTATTTAAGTTTCTTTAAGAGGATCGAGAGTTAAATAATATTAATAAAAGGTAATATCGATCTTAATTGGTATACTTTTTTTCTAATTGTCAGAAACATTGAGAGCGCGCCGGTCTTCTTGGCACAGAAGCTCTGGAATTTTAAAACTTTTTATCTACACGAAATTAGGCACTAAACAATTTAACATTTTTTCCTCCGTTTTCTTAAAAAAATTATTTATTTAAATTGAAATATAAAAATATCACTTTTATTCCCAATTAAAACTTTATTGTCGAAAAATATAAATAAACAGTTTACAATTATGCGTGACGTACGTAAGGATTGGAAATATATCCTGTAACAGGTTTCTTTTTAACGTAATTTTTTACTACTTGACTAAGTTCTACTCAAGACTACAAATTACTAAAATTCTATATAATTAAATTTGCTCAATAATCCTAATATGGAAATTTTAGGACGCATTGGATTTTAATGTTACATTTCTCTACCGTCTCCATTACGATTAATCACGTATGCTTTTCGTTTATATTATTGTTATTATTCAATATTGGTGAAGCATATTAGTCGTTAAATAAAATACGAATATAACTTAATTTAATATTTTGAAATTATTAAAAATAGTAATGAAAAAATTATATAATATACTATACGTATATTATATAATATACGTCGTATACGTCTTTCGACATTAGGTTTTAGTGTTTTAGGAATTTCTTTTTCTTGATTAACTTAGTACGCATCTTCTGCCGATGAATAATTATCCTCGAAGACATTTTATGTTAATCGAAAATTCGAGTATTACAAAATATTCTGACGGAAAATTCTGCCAGGTAGGCCACCGCTTATGGATATACAAATATATATTTTTTTAGCATTTTTATTAATAGATTGAAATCTATTTTATGAAGAAATCATATTGAACTATGTTGATAACATATTTAAATGTTTATTCGGTACATATATGTTCATATATCAAATAATATATACTTAATGATTTTCGTTTTATAAATAACTCGTGCGGCCAACGTATTTGTATAAAATTGTTCGGCAATATAAATATGAATCCGTAAAATAAAAAAACGACGATAAATTAAACATAATAAGACGACGTGATTCGTGAATTACATGTACGTCGATATTAGTTTTAGAGCGGAGTTTTGCAATTTGTCAATATTATAAATGTTGTACTACTCGCGAACAAAATTCAAATAACTATCATGTACATACGGTAACGTAAAATGTTGATTTCATCAAACTTCGTTACATATATTAACTTATAAGGAAGTCGTTTGAAACTTGTGTAATTGTTTAAACGCGAAATTGTAAAATAAATTTTAACATACGCTTTTATTCTTCAATGTACAACAATGTACCTTGATGTATAGCGTGTGTACTTTGTACGAATAATACGTTCTTTTCTCGTACGTTGATCAATTGTAAAAGAAAGATTATCGATTATTTACATAAAATTATAACGACACCCGTCAACCAACAATAGTTGGTATCCGCCTTTATTTATTTACCAAAAATCTCAGTTGACCGAACTTCTCCTCTGTCACAGTGTAGTTCGATATTATTTTTTAAATTAACTTAGGCGCAATTTTTTTAAGGCCGTACTGCTCGTCTATAAATGTCGATAATGTAGTAAATGACTTTGGTAGGTCAACTTCATGGATGTGAATTCTGTCATGGGAGTACAGTCAGATGACTGATCGGCTATTCGGCACTATCGTTCGGTAAATAAAAGTGTAGGGGAGTATGATTTAAAGCTCAGCGTTTCCACTCTCCCTTTCCTACAACGGATAAGTCACGCTGCCACATGATGATTGATACGGAACCGTTTTTGGTGAGACAGTTGTTTATTTTTTTCCGCGTACCCTCGGCAATCTCTTATTTTGATTATCTTTTATTTCACTGATCTGGAGCAATACAGTTATCGAAAATATGATTACATATCGTTCGGCGGTGAACTAAGCGGACATCAAAAATGTTCATTTCCAAAAACCCGAACAACCCAGAATTTAATAACCAAGCGACTATATACATGGTTTCGATCGAGTATACAAACTATAATATTTTGAAATTACAATCGCTATAAAAAAAATTTGATTAAAATCCTCGGACAAATAACATTATATAAATCGGCGTAGTAACGTTTAGAATCACAAAACATTTCAGTTATTTCAATTGTAAAGAAAATTCCCTCGTTTTTTTTTTTTAAAGTCACAGTTAATCGCTATTACAAACAACTATGCACATTGGCGTTTAATACCACGTGACAGGAGCATAATTATTATTATATATAGTCTACTACATATTCAATTGTATATGTGTGCTTATACTTTACGCTTTAATTCCAATCCGTTTTATAATTACTGTTAGTCCCGTGTTTTCTAAAAATATGAATAAAACCGAGTGTATAATTTTAATAAATTCTACGTTTTATTTTTCATTATATGTACTTATTATATACAAAACATAAAATTGTATAACAATGTTACTATTCAATATTCTAGTAATTAAACGTAGTAAAGATAAGTAATGACGCGACATTTTTTTTAGATGGTTAAATTGTTTAAATTAATTGTAGGCGAGTACAATTTATGAGGCGTTTAAATATAAAAATTTTATTATTATCGAAGTAGGAATCATTTTATTTTACTGTTATTGCAAACACTAATGTTTACCTTTTTTAAATTGAATCCTAAATAATTTTTTTACAAATACAAATATTCAATATAATAATCTCAATTAAAATTTAAACAAATTAAACAATATGTTCAAAAATGTGTATTATTTGGAATTATATTATTTAAAGATCTCAATATGCTTTGTTTTATCGGCGTATAAAAATTAACTGTTCATTTAATAAATTTTTATATAAGTATATATATAAATTCTATCTTTAAAAATCATCTAAATAGAAGAATACTTTTAAAGACGTAAATATGTTCTTAATATGATATCTTCATATATATTGAGATAACAATAATGTTAACAAAATATTATAACGACAAGATAATAAATAGAAAAAACGATAAATAAAAAACCCAAATATTAATGTATCGATAATGTAACCATTTTAATGGATTGATTATAAAATGCACGTTACTATTATGATTTAAACGGCTGTGAAATGTTCAAAATACTCGACCTTTAGATTTGTTAGGAATAAAATTAATTCTTTGTTTCTAGTTTAATCTATATCAATACTTTATGAAATAAAACACACGTATAGTGTCATTGTTGTTTTTTAAAACATCAGGTCCCGTGGAAAAATCCAATTATTCGTATAATAAGTAATTCTCCAAACCATCTTGATAGTTATTATTTTACACTACTGTGCCCAATATGTATTATTGTATAAACGTGTATAAAATGAAGTTTGATATAGCGCATTTTGGCAATAGAATATTATTTTACACAACATCGAGGGTAATAATATTTTCAAAAACATCTGTTTAACATCAATTCTATCGGAAAAATAAATGTTTAGAATAAATTCTCGTCGAATTTCCACTATGAATGTTTTACGAATATAGTAAACTAAATTCGCCAACTGTTTTATATAACTTACGGTGCTTGATATTTCAAAAATCTATATCAAAATGTATATTTCGAAAAACAAAATGACATTTATCGTCGTTTATTCATAACTCCATTGCACATTTAGAATAAACATTTATAGGCTTTTTATTGAAATAATGTTTACGTTAACGCGCACGAATATAGTGATATAGACAAACATCAAACGATGAAAACTTAGTTATATTTCCATATATATATAAATGTGTATGTGTTTTCATTAATAATTGTATACTGTTATCAATTATCACCCATTATAAATTATGCTTACATTAGAACTTGAGAGCATTAATTTTATTTTATTTAGACATTTTAATTGCCACGAGCTTTATCTATTAAACACACTCTTCTATAGGAGCACTTTCTATAATTTCAACGATTTCCTTATTCATACGACTTTACGATTTATATACATTTCCTTTCCAAAAAGCTTTCAAAATGTAATTATCGCTACCATAATTCGTACAAATTCGTCTGGTTTGCTATTTTAATTATTTTTTTCTTAAACATTTTCAAATAAAAATAGAAAAAACTACGCCCTGAACTTACAAAATGTCCATAATATCTTTTCGTAGGTAAAATACACTACGCCGGTTAGCTTTTAAATAGTTTACAGAATTATAATACAAATCATTGACATCGACCAGAGAATGACCGACCGATCGACTGATTACGGTTTTCGAAAATAATAATACCGATCCCGATGTTAAGATCGTACGTATTTAGGCAAACGGCAGTGTCCAAAACAGTTATTCCATTAAGAAAACCGCATAGTGCACACTATGCAGTATATAACGCCACCCGATGCTGTAATGTTTCTAGAACCTCTCGCGAAATATTTATTCGATAGGTGGTTTTTTCCATAACTTGTCCACCACGAAACCGCGAGAAATACCATTGCACCGTGTGTGGACGCCCGCCTCACGCGATCGCGTCGTAACGTGGTTTTAGACGACCGTGACCATGGTCGCAATTATTACATCGGGCAACAAAAGTTTAGTATTATTGTTATTGTTGCGTGAGGGGGACGCCGAATGTGTAATAATAATGAGTCATTGTAGCGTACACTGTATCGATGTTGTTGTTGGAGGATGAGGGTCGTGTCTTGTCGGATGACCGACGACGACGACGCGACATATTATTTATGTATCTTTGTCGTCCTTGTAACGCGTATACACTGTTGTACAGACATACAAAAAATCTACGTTCCTTCGGCGGCGCATTCGATTAGACTATTATAATTTCCGTTACGAATTTAAATTTTACGATCGTTAAGTCGAATATTCGAACGGTTTTTTTATAATTATTCTCGTAAACGAAACCAATCGACGTGTTCGCATTATACGAGTGAATGATATAAATAACGTTTTTGAATTTTTTGGAAATTAAAAATTGTTTGTTTTTTTCAACGACCGTATTGTCTAAACTCGACATGTTCCTATCTACATTGTTCCTGCGTTTTAACCTATTTGTTGTTTATTGTTAGTTTCGATAGTCAATAAACAACGTTAATAACTCTCCTTGTGAAACGCGTATCATCTAGGAATCGGCCATAGTTACGTACAGCTGTCTAAAGGCTGTTCCAACGGTTTATTAATCGGTTTAATCGCCATTGACTCCTCTAAATCATGGAGCGCTTAAAAAAGCGATTAAAATTCGTATTCCAGAATGTACCGTTTTGTTTAATAAGAAGATAAAGGCCATATATTACTTCCCGAAATTTATCGTCGGATTTTTCGGTCGTTAAAATAACAGTTTTTAAGGCAACGGAATTAAATAATTTCAGTTTCACACCGTTTAGTAGATGAATGGTTAAATAAATTAAATTCGAGAATACGCTTATATCCTTCGAAGCACCATTAGTTTGTACATAGTGTTTTGAGCGTGTCTGCATTTTACCGGCATTTTACGTGTCAACGAAGAAACACACATACACGTACGCACGCACGCACGCTCATACATACATACATGTGTCCAGACCCAAGAGAAAACAAAGTTGAAAATACTATGCAATTTTTTCCCCATTAATTTTTCCGTACACGTACTTTACTCGGCGAGGAAGCCCTCCAGTGAAGGGTGGTACGTGCGGACACACGCGTATATTAATATTCCGTGTAAGCTATTTGCCGATCGCCTCGGGTGATAAGTTCGGTACCTCGCCGTCTCTTCATTGTCGTATTCTTTTTCTTTTCTACCGCCGGATATTCACGGACTGAATAGTTCGAATACTTTACTTTCCTCTCGTTACCACTTCCTCTTCCCTTCACCCACTTTCATCTAGACTTATAGGTACCACGTCGTCGACCACATAAATACAGAGAAAATATCGATCTAAACAATCTATCAATCGGTCGTGGATTCGTTTTTCTCTCGTTCTCCATTTTTTGCGTGTAAATCATATGGTTTTGGAAATATGTTTGGCGAAGTTGGTGTGATGATATGGAAAGGGCGGTCGAAGACTGTATGTTTACGAAAATTCTGTTGGATAAGAAGTATAGAAATATTGGACACGTGGGCACGTGTGTGTGTGTGTGTGTGTGTGTGTGTGTGTGTGTGTGTGTGTGTGTGTGTGTGTGTGTTTTTGTATATATGTATGTGTAAAAGAAGAGATGGTTTTTCGGAATGGCGGCTGTCAACGACAGAACGGTGACGATGACAAATGCATTTCTACCGGGTCGGCGGTGATGTCGGTGGAAAGGGCAGGTCTTCTATTTAATAAAATATCAACGGGTACCAAGGGGGACTTAAGCGTGCACACACATACACACACACACACACACACATATTATTTGTGTATGTATGAATGTGTATGTGTGCCTTCGACGATAAGAATCCTAGTGATATAATATATATATATATTTGTATATGTGTGTGTGTGAGTGTGTGTCCACCCATATCGTCAATGGAAATAGTGCTTGTATTATTTTCCTTCGGAACCGGAACAAAACATCCGCAGATTAAAATCCGGAATGACGTCAATCAAAAGTTCGCATCAAAACGTGTAGAACGTGTCTATGAGAAATTATTCATCAATGTACTCAATAATAGGAAAATTGATAACGTTTATATGTACACACACACACACACACACAAATGTACACTCACATACACATTTCCGTATGACGAAAATCAAAAATGACGGACGGGAAATAATTAAAATCGGATTTTTTTTATTCCAAGTTGTTGGTCGTATTGTTGAACGACGATAATGGCCACTCTAGAGATTATACTATAATAATAATAATTATATTATCCCCTTGGGTGCTTTAATAAAATACGTATATTTATAGGCAGCGTCGTCGATGTCGTCCGTTCGTCACGACCTCTGTTTATTTCCGGATTAAAATCAGCGAGACTACATAATAAACAGTGCATAAGACGGCTAATAGTAGGGCTCGAACTATATTGCACTGAAAAGTGAATAAAATTGCCTGCCCTCTTGTTCTAAAAATTCTTTAAAATTACGATAAAAATTATTTTTAAAGGTGTTATGAAAGAAAAGTAACAGACATTGGTATTGGTTTAAATCTATAATTGTAACAAGCTGTTATGTTTTTGACGACCACGAACTGCGCGAACATGTTTGCCAATTTTCATATGTTTTACCTAACAACGTACTTTCGCTCATAACTTACTTTTATTTCACATATTTTACAAAATATACCGTGTCCATCTGTAAAAAAAATATTTTCTCAGAATGTTTTTATATGTGTATTAGTAATTACAATTTCAAACACATATCCTTGGACATATTTAGAAATTAAAAAAATAATTTATTATTTTTATTAAAATACACAGGGTGTACCTTCTTGTTGAAAAAGAAGAAAACAGGCAGCAATATTATCGAAACCGAACAAGTACTGACAAATGTCATAGTATGATCGTCTACAATATCAATTCAAATTATTTCCAGTTCGATTATGAATTGTGTGTCAGAATTGTTTTTCCGTTTTAAAAATACATACGTAATTTCCGCCACCATGCCGATGTTGATTACAGATACCAGATATCAGATAACAGCAATTGATAGTCTTATATTTTAATCAACTACATGTCATAATTTGTAATTCAAAACTTGTACAAGTTGCCAACAATAGTTAGTGCTTAATACAAAAATATCATCATTTTCGTTCGTCTTTTTATAATAATTTACCAGATTTCTTAAATATACGAAAAAGATGTGAAAATTTCACTTAAAAATGCGTACAAAATAAGCATAAAAAAAAAATCAAAAAATTGCAAACATTACTCTAAAAATTGTTTGTTTTCTACGTGTATATTTCATGAAATAAATTTGTATTTTACTTTGCCATAAATTCCATTTTTAAATGAATAACGCAAAAGCAATAAAATTCGAGCCCTAGTGATAAATATGTGTAATAAAAAAAAATTTTAATACGTATACATAACTGAGTTGCATGTAACAGAGAAGAAATTTTCGTCTTGTACGTGCGTGTCTATAAAATTGTGATTATTTAAAGTGGCTGCATTATAATAATTATTATTGCGTTAGTTACGTTTGTTAATGAAAACAGTATTGCTTTTCTTTTCGTTTCTCACGTACGTTCTGTACATAAAAATTTAAAATGGTTGACATGATACAATCATACATTTATATATATATATATATATCTAACAGAAACTTCGAGTTAACAACCATAAGCATTTTTAACTTAATGTCTAATCTTAATGATTACAGGCAATAGTGTAAGTGAATATCTTAGCAACAATTTTAGGTTGGTAACGACGGTGGATTACATACACACAAATGGATATTTATCGCGATAAATTAATACATAAATAATTTAAATATTTAACGTTATTTTAGGACACCGGTTACCGGAGAATGATGGTATTTTCAAATTGATACGCCACTGTATTTCAATGGCACCAGAGGTAGCCCATTTTTTAGTAAACAGACCTTACATTTCCTTTTCGGCTGACGCTGAAATCTCTATAGTTTGATTCGTTTCGTTATTATTATTATCAGTCGAATGAAGGGATTAATTTTGTACCAAGCTCGAGAACAATAACTGTTATTGTACGGTTCAAACGCAGATTGTTTAATTGGTTATATTTAAGTTGTGGTTGTAAGTTAAATAACAACCAAATGGTGAAATTATCGTTTCGCGGGAACCTGTTTAGTAAAATATATATTAGTCGTAAAATATTGAAAACTACAATTATTCGTTATTATTATTTAAATTTAAAACGTTATTATCCGTATTTCGGCAGAAATTGTTAAATTATTCGTCGTGAAACGATTAGTTATAAACGTAGTTTTGTAATTACACAATTCTGCGATTTCTCGTTAAATCATTCGCGCCCTTGTGTTGTACATTATGTCCATCATTTTTACATATTTTGATACATAGCGCCGTGTTTAGTATTATGTATCTAAGTAAAATACGAGTTCGATATATACTATAATTATAAATCATACGAAAACGAATATTTTTATATAAACAATACGTGAAACACGTGTACACAGTTCACACGATTGATTTATACATTACGAAAATAAGTAAGGTAAATTCAAAAATCACGAGCCAGCCTAATAATTCACTGTAGAGACAATTATAGTTTACACGACGTTTCCAAATAATTAGTTCGTATTGTACGGTTAGGATGAAATTTAAAATTGGTAGGAAATATAAAATATATGAAACGGACATGCGTTAAAAATACGCACGTCGTGTTATCACGCGTGTAAATATAGCGTACTTTTCTCGGATATTCTATAACGCGAACGTATGTATTTCTAGTATACGTTCGTCAATAGCGTTTTTCCGGTTGTTTAGTCGGCTTCGTATTATCATGGAAGCGAAAATTTAAAATAAATAGCCTTGTAAGCCATTACAACGTATCGCTTTGAAGATAAAAGTAATAATAAAAAATTATATATCTTTTGCCAGAAAAAAGTATAAAACTAACGTTAAACAAAATAAACACAGTTTTCATCTTAAACGTTTCAACATTATACAGCGATATAACGCCAACAGCAGTTTCACTATGCAAAAATTCTATACGAAAGAATATACGTTTAATAAATATAGTCGAGAGATAAATAAATAAAGAGCCTGTACGCAACTCTTGATCTCTATACAATATGTAATCCTAATAAACAGCGTAGAATATAAACAATTTTTTTTAGCCGATATTATCTATTTTTTTTTCTTATAATATTCCAATCGTTATACCGCCTTAAAATGTTTCAAAGAAAAATACATTAAGTTTTATAGTTAAAGTACATATATTATACTAAAACGAAAAGTTTCATAGCGTGCTATATAGGAATAAGTCTATATAGTAGTATAATGAAGTGATCTTTAGCTATATGCCTAATAGGTACATAAATATACCTTGTTGGTTTCTATACAAAAGCAGACGTATATCCGGGATATTTTATTTCAGTTAGAGAGAAACATTAATATTGGTTATCAGAGTAATAAAAAAAAATGTAAAATTTAAAACATCTAAAGCGGTGTAAAATTTCATTTTCATAAAATAATCGTATATTTAAAAATATAGACAGGCATACATGGAAATAGTTAATTGATAGAAAAAATCCGTGGGTGCTAATAAACATCGCAATTTTGTGTAAAAAGGTTAATATTTGATTAAAATTTGAATTTTAAAGGCCTAAAGAAAATATATAGGTAACGATTTATAAATTTTTTTAATATTGTCGAAATATATAATTGATTTTGATAAATTTTTAAAACTTAATATTTTACTAAATTTTAGTCATAAAAAACCGGACATGGTTGACATTTTGGAAATCATATATATTTAGCTCAAAATATTAATAGAATTATTCGAAAATAAATTGTGTTTATTTGTATAATATTGAATAAAATAACCGGTAGAAATTTCAAATGTTTCTTATAATTATTTTTACATTTGTAACAAAAACAAAATTTGATTTTGTAAAATCGTGTCTACAATTTTTTGTAGATTTTTTAAAAGTCAAACTTCAAACGTTACGTTATGTATAAAAAATTTCTTATTTATTTTCTATACTTTAGCATAAAAGGACTACATTATTTTAACGTACAATTCAAAATATATCTCAAACAAAATTATATGTTTTTCCTATTTTATAAAATATTAGAACCTTACGAAACACAAAAACAAAAATACTTCAGTTATATTATTGAAAGTTCGTTGTATTAAATCATTTTTAATTTTAAAATAAGTTCTAACAATCTAAATAAATATATAAATAATAATATATTTTAAATAAACGTTAAAACAGATTTTACTATAATTTGTTTTTTATTTTAATATGTTTTATGATAAGTTTCTAATTGTTTGAAGTTAATTCTTTTACGCCACTAAGATAACCATAAAATAATTTAAAAATAAGTTTATACCGTAATCTTTTAACAATTATTCATTATTTTGACGTTCCAATCATATATAAAAATATGCGGACATACTATTAATTAATGTATCAAATTTTTGTACAAATTTAATAAATCGATTATATTATTTTATTACCTGTTTCCAACAAACATTAAAATATTTTAAATGGCACCCTACTGAAACTATAAATAATAAAATATTTTAAAACTACCGCTTGTACTTTTAGAAATGTTATTATGACTGTACGATTTCAATTTTCAGCTGTATAATAAACGTTTTGTTATATTGTGATGGTTAATAAAACTTATTTGTGTACAATTCATCAACAATGTTGTGTTTATATTGTTTTAAACAATAATACAATACACGTAACTTGGAAAAGTGTTTGACGTTAACGATTATAAGATTCGTATCTGTTAAATTTAATTTTGAAAAAGCTGTCTACCTACCGCGAAAAGTGGATTTCAATAATAATTAAATAAAAGTTGTTAGGAAAATCATTATTAATTACAATCATAATGTTTTATGACTGTTATATAGTAATGTAAGTTTTATATTTTATATTATTAATATTATCGTTTTATTTATAAGCCAAATGCGCATTTTGAAACTGATAAGATTTCATCATTTTTGATAACGGTAATGACCAAATAATTGTAAATATCGAACGCAACTTAAATGTAAAATAATATTACCATAATTTATTCAAATTATTGTTTTTCTTTTTATTAGTAAACTTATTATATACACGTATAAAAAATATATTATTTAATCCTAAGATAGGTGCAAATTAATATAAAATCCAAAGCCAAAATTATAACAGAAAAATCGATTAATTAAGAGTTCGTAATTGTTAATTTCTTAAAGGTAATACAAACGACATTGTGATAGTTTGTAGGCTTGTTAGGATTGTCAAATATTAGTTTTGTAGACATATACAGAATTATTTATATCACTCGTAGGGAATACCGGGAGCATATTTTTGAATTTTCGAAATTGGTAAAATTATTAAGATTTCTTTATTTCCAATAAGTCATGGTGATGATTCAATTCGGAAACTATAACATGAACTTACAAATGTCGTAAAATCTTTTTCGTATTTATTTCGCGAATAGTTTACGTACGTTTTATTAAAATATCTATTATTTTAAAAGGTTTTTCTCGGAAGAATTGAAAGAAATAGTAATAACAAATTACTAAGTATAAAGAAAATCTAAATTCGACTTTGTGAAATTAATATAGCATTATTTAAAAAAATAAGTAGTTTTGAGAACGACGTGACACGTATCAAATTGACTGTGTAATATGCTGTTCTGAAATTGCGTAATTTAAAGATTTTGTTCCAACATTTTAAGACAGTTATCTAATTACGGATATTAATAAATCTCGTAGTTGAAACTAACTGATAGCAGCCAGCAACGCTGAAACTTAGATAATAATGAAATAGATAAATAAATAAAAACAACAATATAATCGACGTTCGAAAAATGATATGGGGTTCGTTGCCGTGTTTTCCGGAGATTTCTTTGAGTGAGTCATCGTTCAAACGGACACAGCTAAAGCCAATTGTCAAGATTAAATTGCGGACGTTGGCCTCGTTCTACCGGCCCAATAATCTTGGGGATTATTCCCTCGTTTATAAATGGTCTTCGTCGTCGTCGTCGTCATCGTCGCACTACATCGAGTAATTGAACGTTATACGCCCGTACATGTCGGGGAAAATTAAAAATGTTTGCGCGTAGCGTTTGTTGAAGTTTTGGGAGGGAAAAATGACACTTTCGACGATGTTGCGTTCAGTGGGAAACAAAATACGCGTTAAGACTGTGCGCGCCTTACGTTGACCTCATGCAATATCCGCACGAGAAAACAAACACGTCCGGCCAAATCAGAGAAACTCGAACTATATAGTCAGGTACATCGACACAACCGCAATACGATATCGAATTTAACCGGTCTTACTCATACTAGAGAATTTTTTTTACCAACAATAGTGTTTGATCTGAAATCCCGTGTTTCGAAAGTTTAAAAAAATTAACTAATTTTACTCACGATGGAATATTGGAAATCGATACGAAGATCTTCAAATGAACGTAACAACGCGATCGCGAATTCGTTTTATCGGAGAAAAAATAAAAATTAATAAAACACGAATAACGCGTCAAAAGTTATTAGTTTGAATTACGTACACGTTGTAATACGTGTTGACTGATTTTCATAAACAAAAAAATACGACGAAGTTTTGTATTTAAAAATATGACACTAGTATAACGATAACAATTGGGACAACTTAGAATGTTAAAAATATACGAACTATTCCCATTAAATAATAATGAAACGTTAACGAAAACATTAATAATAATTGTGACGAATATTTATACAAAATAATTTACCGATATTATATATAGAATAACCCGTCGAACATATTTTACACAGTTTAATGACTAGTACGCAGTTTTAAGTGTTCAAATGTTGTTGAATACACGAATATATCGGTATACTTTTGAAGATTATTTTTAATTACCCGTCTTCATGAGAGGGAGGGGAAGTTTTTCTTTTAAAAAACTTTAAGTGGTGTTGAGTTTTAGAACGATTTACGGAAATAATATTTCTATTTCACATAACGTTTTCACCGACAAAACATATACGAAATTGCAGCATTCAACGGCGGCTTGAAAACTGGCGATTTCGTTGTACGATGTATTATTTTTTATTTCCGACAACAGTTATACGTTAACATAGCTAATACGGATTTCAATCGATTTGCTTGGGAAAAAAACATGCTACGTAAATACACACTCACTATAGAAATGTTATAGCGACGACTGTACGTATATGATTATTATTTTTTTATTATATACGCGCGTCGTGTCCAACTAAACAGTGAACGAGTAAAATAATATTATTATTACGAGAAAACACGGGGAAAAAACGAAAACAGCGTAGTAAGGGGGTATTTTCGTCGAGTATTCGTTTAGCCGGACGTGGGGAGAAAGTTCTCGTCGAAAAGTGGAAAGCTCGCTCTTTTTTTTTATTTTTTTATTTTTTTTGCTTTTTTTTGCATCGTTAACCGACCTTTGCGATAGAATCTTTTCAATGCAATATAACAACGCCCAAGGACGTTTTTCGACGGATATAAAGAAAAACGCATATCTTTTGAGAGTTTTATTTTTATTTTTTTTATTCCCTATTTGCGGGAGTGAGAGAAATAATTTAAAAAAAAAAAACAAAACAAAAAAGCACATTGTTCACAATAAAATACAACCATTACGCGGCAAGAGGGTTTTTGTTTTTTTTTATTATATTTTAGGAATATATCAAGGCCGATTTCGTTATATTTATTATTTGCCGATAGATCTCGGATATCCGGATGTTGTATTTATTGATATTATTGAATGGCGCACAACAATGAGAACCATCGTCGACCTATAGGGATTAACTTCGGGAACATTTTCCAATATTCGTTAGCACCATGTGGGCAAGTCATTATTGAAACGTAGCACGCAGTGTATCACGATAACGGTTACTTTTAATATACTCTCCGGAACATAAGTATGTGTAATTATTGTCATTATTTGGCAACTGCCTTTTGAGTTTTCGTTGCATTTTGTTGTATTTTAGGTAAAAACGTCGTGTCACGTGAATAATTATCGTTTCAATACTTTCGCAAGACCCCTTCAGTAAAGTCGCGTTTGTTTAATTGGTCGATGGATTAAAGTATTTAATTTTTAGTAAAATTATTTTTCGAAAATATAACCCATTAGCGACTGATAAAATGTCCGTGGAGGTATAATTACGCCTTTTAAATTATGCTCAAATATTACTAATAATGTTATCTCTAACGTAATCTATGTCGCATTAATAATTTATAACCGTTTACACTTTACCCGATTAACGATATTACACGAATTTACTATCGAAAATGTAATTAAAATAATATCGAAACCAAATTATTTACTAAAGATGTTTTCTATAATGCTTATAATTTATACGTAAGCGTATGTACAATTGAACAATTTCGATCGTCAAATTTATTGCGTTCCATTACATAAAAAAGACAAAAATTTCTTCGTTCATTTAATCGTTAAACGGTACGACATGGTATATTGGGATTTGTAACTTTCATAGTTATGTATTAGAAAAACGGTTAAAGTTCATAAACGTTTATAAGTTTATTAGTAAGGACAATATACATTTCGTTTAGGTTTGTTGGTCATTCCTACGACGAAGTTTTATTTTCTTTCTTAATCATTCGACGTTTTTTCACGCTCGTGCGACGAACATCCAACAACGTTGTTCCTTGAAACTAATTGTAATTCGTGTATATACATTTCATGTCGTTTGTACGACGACACTGTTCATTATTTAAAAATTTCGTTTAATTATTTCGCGCAAACGTAATCGAGACACGAACGTATTAAATAACGGCCCGCGCTTAACATTGCCATATGTACCACACTTTGTTTCGCGTTAATTGTGTCGTAAATATAAAAAGATGATGGTAGGAATACAATACGCTCGACGCACTGTAAAATGTACATTTCGCGAATGTGGCAATTAAGTAAATAATTGCGTTCGCGTGCATCCGAATAGAAAAATACGGCCGTGCAGTATCGATTTCATAGCGTTATTTATTTACGAATAAGAACGGCCGAAATTATTTATTACGGCACGTAAACAGGTAAAATATGCTGCTGCTGCGGCGTCGCGTCCATTAAATATGATTTAAGATTCGTACACGCGTCGCGCCGCAATACCGTGTTCGCTGGGCGCCGCGGAAATGATAATAACAGCTTACGATGAACAATAGTGTGTTTTATCCGAAAGTTTTGGACAAATGGCACTCGTTTTTTTTTTTTGCTATATTATAACAACGCGCTCTGTTCTAAACTTACCTCGTTAGCTTATAGTATTTGATGCCTGTTAAAACGCAGATGTTTCAATCCGAACCGCTCGAATAAACGCGTTCGTCGTTCGTAAATATTTCGACACCCTTCAAGTGTAATATTACCAGCGCGACGAATACGTTTCTGTCCGGGGTTTTTTCCCCCAACTTTTTGACCCGATTAAAACGACGGATCGCGTGACGTGCGTTTGTAACGATTTTGTGCATCGGTGTCAGTCGAACGTGACGTGACGGAACAACAATTGAAATCGGCAAAACGAAATAAATAATTGTGTAACAACAAAACTGGTCGTAAGCACTTACACACGGTCACTATGATATGAATTGAACTTGGATCTAAAGAGTTACTGTGACAGGTTCGAGTGGTAGTGATAATACAACATACGCTATGTATCGAAATTCCACTTTACGTTAAATAATTCGCTATATATACCTTTATTTACGATTACAACGTACGCATATAAAAGGCGAATATTTTATAAAGTTAAATTACGGTATCTATTTTTACGGTACAAATTCAAAAACGACGATTTCCTTTCTTTCGGAAAATTCCTATAAAACGAATTCTCCCTTTATATAACGGTAACTAAAGTGCGCGTATAAGTAACGCAATTCCGTTAAGTCTTCTCTCACTCGTAGTGAAGATGACGATGAGTAGAAGGCACGCTTCTTTTAACACCCGACATGCGATCTGATTAGGTAGAAAATATTTTTAAACGAAAGATAATGAACGAATAAATTGCTTTAGCGAACGAAATCATTTTATACGTAATCGTTACATTGCAAATATTTTATGAATATAGCAAATAAATTATGTATATGATTGATGGAATAGAGTATTTTCTTTAACAAGACAACTAGAATGTTATATACGTTTTTCGCCGTTGTCGAGCCTTTTAGTGAGAAAATATATTCAACAAGTTTTTGAAATACATTGAATAACTTCAGGATTTAAGACGCGTAATGTTATTAGGAAATATTAAACATTTTTTTTTTATAAATTTGATTTTTCTTTGCAGCAAATTCGATAGAATCTTTAAAAAAAATATATCGATTTATAGCACGAGTATAGGCACTTTACAAATGAAACTTTAAACAATAATAAACGTATACGGTATTAATATGTATTACGTTTGTACGTATACGGTATTTAACAAAACCGTCTTTGTTTGGGGGTTCGGGAGCTACGATTCGAAATGCTGTAAGTCGAAAAACGTTTCTACTGTTCCAAATGTATTGAAAAATTTGTATATGGCGAGAAAATAAGAAATGAGCATCGCATCAGAGATGGTAAATTTGATCAATATATTTCGATAGGATCGGTTTGCATTGTTGCGATGGCAAATGTTTCCGGATGACGATAACTATTTTAATAATAATACACGTCGTGCTATTATAATTATTAATTATAATAATTAATATATTATTAAGAGGCTAAGTTACTGCGTGATTCGTTTATTTTTCCGAATTTTATCGATTTGTAGCAGACCAAATAACCGGCACATTTCGTACAACGGCCAGCTTTTAAACGAAACATCGCGCGTCTCTTAATAAGTATTAAAACGTTTTTAGTGAAATAACTATCGAAGATTTTCTTTATTCGATTTCAATTATATGATCTAGCGAACGACGTTATATAAATAGCAAAAACTCGATAAAGTAAAATTGCTTTGTTACGTGATATGCATACACACAAACACACAAAACACGCACGTATATTTATAAGTAAAGATTAATTTTCGTCCAATTTGCATACGTATCGTATTTTTTCCATTTTAGCGTTCCCACGAGTTCCGAACCCTAACATTATCATTGATGGTGAATGCAGCTAAAATCATCGAATCCCTAGTCCGTCACGGCACTCGATTATAATGAACCGGTTAACCGGTGGTATAGCGGGCGAAATGATTGTGCCATCGTCGTGGACGCGTTGGGCACGCGCGGCGGATGTGTACGAGAACGATGATGGTGGTGACGATGGTGGGAGGGGGGTGACGAAGAGACGATATCAATGGGGCCCCAGCAGAAGTTTTACCGCAGAAAGTTCCGCAGATTACAAAGTTCCTCTCGTCTAATGTGCACACGCACACGCCAGTACACCCTAACGGGTTTTCGGACGAATATATATATAAATTTACCTTTGAATCGATATATATATAACGTAGTACGTGGGGGCAAAAGCTTTTTAGCGTATTATATTCGTGCCCTCTACTACTCTCTCTCTCTCTCTCTCTCTCTCTCTCTCTCTCTCTCTCTCTTTTTCTCTCTGTCACTCCCAAATTTTCGGTCATTATTATACACGTGACGGCGTCGACGATGACGACAATGAAGACGATACGCGGGTATAATTTTCATATATATAAATATATATTACATACGCGCACGCGTGGTAATAAAAAACAATCATAATAATATGTACGTTATAATGGGTGTTTTTTATTTTTCGACGACGACGACGACGACGACGACGTTCCCGACGGTGGCCCCCGGGGTGTATTCGTCGTTTTCTTTCCGTAAGAAAAAAAACCGTTCTCCATTCTCTCGTTTTTACATTTTCTACGTTTTTTCCTTCTGTTTCCCATCCGCATATTCATCGTCAAACGCCCGAGTACGTCGCACAAAAACAAATTACCCCTCTAAGCCCGACCGCCGCCCGAGATCCTCTTAAAGCCTGGGCTCTATACAGTCAATTTTGCCTGGTTTATATATATATATATATATGTTTATATAATACACGCGATGTATTATTTTATTATATTATACTTGTGCACGTTGTACGCGGTGTGTTGTAGTTTTATATTATATAATATGCAGCGTGGGGTGACCTAACTTTTTTTCGAAGAAATTCGACGATTTTTTTTTTTTAGAATTTCGAATTTTAACTATATATTACGTATTTCTTATTCGACGAACATTTACTTTTAAATATCTTCTCGTAAGTCACCGCCGAGTGTATAATAATTTTCAAATAAAACGTGAACTCATATTAGACGTACCTAACTTCCTTTTCCATTTTTCTTCGCGCGAGATTACACGTTTTCGCCGCCCTTAACAATTTTCATTGCTTAGGTTGAGTTATATTGGCTTCTGGTTGAACGTTTTCAAAAGTTCTGATATCATTTTTTTTCACGCTCGTATAAAAAACTGATTAGTTTCCTCTCCAACCACCGTACACCGTGTTCGTATAAAATCTTTTGGTTTTCGTGACTCAGTTCGCACGCTCGCTCGTAATCTCTCGTCATTTAAACATATTCAAATGTTGCGAATAAATAATAAATAAAAATGTTGCGAGGCTTTTAAAATTCTTGGTTTTATCCGTCGTACGTTTACAGGTAGTTCCGTCTACCATAAAAGTATTATGTTACGCTCTTGTGCGTTCCATTTTTGAATACTGTATTTTTCTATCAGATGTTTCTACCACCAGTATCGGTACTTTGGTTAGGTTAAAGTAGGTTTACAGACGGTTTCTGCGCATTGATGCTCTACTAGTCTAAACATTTATGGACTTCGTGCCACAGTTCCTTCTGGTCTTGTGGACCGCAGACCTGAGTTTAATTTCTCCATTCTGTGCAACCTCTTTCTCGCAAAAATAAACTACCCTTCGCGCTATTTTCTCGATTCTCGATTCCCTGTTTTCATCATATTCTTGACTTTTCTACTAATTTTTTTTAAATTTGCCTTATCCTTCGCTTCATATATACCGCAAACACCGACTTCTCTCTTTCCCTCTCTCTCTTTCTCACTTCCACGCACCCAATTTCTAGACCAAAAATTATTTCACTGTAATCCGTTTAAAGTGTTGTAAAATTGATTACTTATTTTTTTTCATATGTATATTATTCTATTAATACTAAATGGTTATGTTTTAGTTCTTTTTAATAAGACCAGAAGGGTTGCAAGTTATAACGGATTACTGAAAGTCCTTGTGTGCTATCACATTATCCATTAATATTTTTAATTTAAAATTTGCCTAAATATTAAATAATTAATATTTCTGTAGTATATCGATTGACAATATGTTAATTCGATTTTTAACAAAATAATTTATGAATGGACGAAGTATTGTATTATCATGTTAGATACCAGATTAAATACCGTAAGTGTCTTTAATTTACATTTAATAATTAAGAAACTGATAAACAAAAAAGAAATATTACGCTTATATCACTATAAAATTTCCTCGGAATTTCCTTGCATCATATACACAAAAATAGTTTTAACGATGTTTTCCCAAATACGTACATACATGGGTACATATCATTACAGATCCACACGCGTTACTTTTTTCAATTGCGAAGCGGAAAAACCAAGTTTAAAATTTAAAATTTCACTCTGTCAAAAAATGTATATTCACTTTTTCTAGTTTGTCTGTCTGTAGATAAATATATTACAAAAAAAATAATTATTAATAATAGTAAATTTAATACCATATTAGTTTTCTAACAAAAATAATATTTGCAGTTTATTAATATTTAGATAAATTGTTAACATATAACCTATAATTTGTACATTGGTATTGCTCTTAAACGTCAAAATTATTGAACCCCTCTTTCAAAAAGATCTTATATTTCCTAAGCTTGATTCTGGCTCTGGAAATGACTTTTATAAACATATATATGACCGGAATCGATATGACGTTTTTTACTACTGTAATAATTAACATACCAATTACTTAAACTTGCTCATCAACGTCGAATATTAAAGTATTTATATATATTACCGAATCACTACTGCGGAGATAAAATATACCTTTATTACAATTATTACGTTTATTGTTAATTACAAACGAACGTTAATAATAAATATCAACAACGCAATAGTATACGATAACTAAGATGTATTTCAATTTTGGTTTTTTATTAGAAATATAAAATAAATTGATATACCACTATAAGGAATCCGAATATGTTATTTGAGTGAAAATGTGGAATTCGCAATACTAATGAAATACATACAACGGAGTCTTTGATATTTTTGTTAAATTAAAAAACGAGGTCGTCTAATTTCACGAACAAAAACATAGACCTTTGAAGATTCGTTGACTTAAGTTTGCCAAACTTAGGGAATTCTTTAATATACATTAAGGCATTCGTGTAAGTCAAGGTTTCATTTTAGCGGACATACGATCAGTTATAGGAAAATATAGTATTACTAAATATGATTTCGTAAAAAGAGTTATAAATTATATCATGAAAGAATAAACATTTTATTTTGAAATTGAAGGTTTCTAATTTTTAAAAATGTATAATATGTTTAATAATTTTATTTCGTTATAAAATTATAAATTATTATAAAATTATACCACGCGACTGTATTTTTCGTTCTGACTATATATAAATATAAGGATATTTATAATATACGATAAATTTATTTTAATTTGACTATAATACAACTTAAGTGTTTTCGAAATATTTACTTATTATTTTGATTAAGTGTGTGTATTTTTCATTCGCTGTATATATGGTCGATTATTATTAAATAACTAAACATCCTTTTATATTATATAATGTTTGTTTTGACGATAAATTAAGTTACAGTTTATATTGTAATAAACGGTAATTTAATTTATCGTTGTATTATGTGATAAAAACGTAAGGTACTCAGGTACATTATTAAAAGTGGCAAATGCCCCAAATCATATTGTGTTATAAATTACAATGACGAATTACTAATATTGATAACAATTCCTTCTTATAGAAAATTATTTTGTCTAAATTATACTATAATGAAATGAAAACAATAATATTCAAACATTTTAGATATTTCATTTTTATATTGGGGGTAATAAAAATTGTTTCTATTGTTTCGTTTTGTTGTTATTGTTGTAATCCTTAACAACTGTAACGAATGTATTTGAGTGTTTGTCATTTGTGTTTAACAAGTAAGTAATACACACACATACACACAAATATATATATACAATAACACACAATGAGAGTAAAGCAATTTGTGGCACTCGAATCTGCAAAATGTTGTTTTTGTTTGACATAAGACGATGACCATTTCTAGTATTCTACACAAATGACCCCACCAAGATCTGCGTATTTCGAGTTTGCAAACCATACCCTGTGATTGTGATTAACGTCAAAAGTTTTTAGTTGTCAAAGTTTCCCGAAATAATGGATCGTACAATTTCATCAATTTACTCGGAATTAATTTTCCGACAGATTAACGTTGAATATGATATTCGAACATTGGCTCGTTTTTACGGTTCGACAACTTATTATTTTTCGTATAATTTTGAGCGTTTCGTTTATCGAAATAAAAGCGAACATAATAAACATTTTTGTTTGTGAATAACGTCTATTACGGGAGCAAAAATAACAATATACGTTATGTATAATGTCAACTGTCCGTGTGATCAACCGATGTTTATCCCATTTCAAAGTTAAGCACTTGGCTTGGTCGTTTCAAGATGAAAGTTTAATTAGCCATGACTATCACCACTATAGGACTACAACAGGAGTCAAACGATTTGGGCTTATCGTAATTTGTACATTTCTCAAAGTCAGTCGTCACTTGATTAATTACAATGGCCGTAGAATGTTTCGTATTACGTTTAATCGAGGCTATAATTCAACGAATAAACATTTAAAGCATATTCAAAGTTTCACTGTCGCTATATTTCCATAACAGGTTACTATTATTTTTTAATAAGAGCCTACGAACGCGAATTATTTTTGTTATTAAAATTTTGGAATTTTCGGAATCAAAAATTTCGTTTAATGGTGTGACCAAGAAAACATGTCGCATTTACATAATTTTCAAAATGATACGCAACATGCGGAATCCTTGTGCGATGGTATTGATGTATCCTAATATTTCGTAAAATGCTAAATTATGTGACGTGGGCCGTATAAATACGTCGTTATAATTTAATGTTAGCGACAGAATAGGCATATATAAGCTATTTTTTTTACGAACATTTCAAGGAATTTGACATGTAGATTTCATATATGAAATGGGGTAAACAACTATTAAGATATTCGACGTGAGCGATGGAAAATATTCGAACAGAACATTTTTCCAATCAATATTCACTAGTGCGTACAGTTTTACATATACTCGATTCAATTTATTTTTTGTAATATTGTATTGTCGTTTCGATTATTTGCAAAATATCACAGGTTATAGTTGACGATCGATTAAACTTGCGCGATGACGATACGTAAACGTTGTTAAGTCGCCATAAATTAACAGTTAAATAAAATTCAGCATATTTAAGTATACAACCAACATCGGTTCAAAATTAGCGTTGAACGTTTTATTATATAACTGTTTATCTGGAGTACTTGAGAGACATATGGGAATACAGTACTTTCGGGAGAACACGTGCTATCATTATGTGCCACGTAGTAATTAAAATAATTATAATGGTGAATCGAAAAATCGTTTCGGGCTCAAGCACCAGTTACAGAAAAGGATTACGTGTCATCGTCGATTTCCGGCATTGTGTGTCGCACTGTTTTTGGATTTAAATTAAACGCGTAATTAAAATTAAAAAAAACCCACTAGAAGAAGAGACCGAAAAAAATCGTTTTTCTATACGAAAATGACACCGGTAATACGTTTTTGGATACGCCACGTGGTCTGTAATAACTCTAGCAGCGGACGCATTTCTATTTTAGAAACAAAATTTAAATGTGGCACGATTTTTGTTAATGCCATATATGTCATAATATTATTAATTACGGACACGTGTTTCCTATAGACGTGTAAAGAAGTTGGCGCCAGTATTACTTGTAAGGGACTAAAAATGGTGTACTGCGTTAACAAAACGAAACGAGAATTAATTACCAATTCTTATATTTATAACAATAATACACAAGGCGGAAATAATTTTTGGATTGTGTTGAGAATATAGTAATTGTGTAACTTATTCAATGGGCCGACCTATGATGAAAGAAAAAAATTGTAATGTCAACGTAATAGGCATTGTGCGCTTTTTATCTGCGAATGGGTTCCGTTCATTTTGTTACATTTTTTCATAATCATATATTTTTGTAATGTTAAATTAAATATTTTGAAAAAGAATAACTCTAAAATTGACATTTAGCTATAATAACTTAGTTTCAACAAAACTATAATAACTTGCATATTCGTAGAGAGAATGTAAATTTTTGGAACGGTAAATTATGATATATTACGCCACACGAATTTTCGTATTATTATCGCTCTTTTGAGTTGATACCTAAGTACAAATAAAAGACTATCGCATTTACGAACGTTGAATGCCATTTACAGTAATTATTTATAAACGAATATTTATTAGATCCTAATGCATTTAAGTATCGTATTCAAATTAAATATATTACATTGATACACGTAAAAATTAAAACGAATTATAATAAAAATAATTTTATAAAATAGAAAATTAAAATTTTTGTTCGAGTAATTACAAATTATAAAAAATGCGTACGTCAAATAGAACGTTGAAATAATATATTATACCATCCACTTACGACGCGTAATATAATTATTTCTTAATATCAATAAATTATAACGTTAAGGACGTAACCACATAATAAACGTTTTGTTTAATTTATGGAAACTTGTAAATATCGAAACACAAAAAATGCACATTTATGATTATGTGCAATTCAATTTTAATCTTAACGGAACATGTATTCGCAATATAAAAACACTTGTCGTGTTCATTTTGAGGCATATTTTATTTTGAAAAATTATTCTGGTGTACATTTTTCAATAATTTGTATATTATCCATTTGTGTATCACATTCTAATAATAATAGTTATTTATTGGATATTCTTAACAAATTTATTTCAAATATTATGGGATTCGTTTCAACTGTATACGACATATAACAGCGCGATATAGAACACACTCGTCAAACGGTTTATAACGTGATATTAAGGGTGTATCTAGAACGGAATTTTTAAAGTACGTATTTTAACGGACCTAACATATTAACGTTTACATAAATCAAACGTTTTGTTTCTTTTATGTTCGTAATTTCGTTATTTAAATCAATAAACAATTTAAAAGCTAAACAACGATCTGAATAAATAGTACACTCGACGATATTTTAGTCGCTCTTCACTAACGGTTGTGGATTCCTTATTAAGTTTCTTCGCGAATTGTTCACGATTTAACATCACGACTCATCGCGTGCCGAACGTAGCGAAAAACATATTTTAAACAGTCGAACATTCGGTTAATATGTTTTAACAATTACACAGTACTACGACATGGATAGCGACAGTTGGGACGTAAACACTAGACTAGGCTGTCTATCGAAAGTTTTCGAAAGACTCGCAAAATCATATGTTTTCATACGTCATTTAGATAGATTTGGTGAAATGGACTTGGTAGGCGTTTACGAACAATATATAAATATACGTACGTAGCAATCGTAATCTACATTGTTAACAACGTTCGATACAAATTACGCAATGTTAAAGGGTTTTATAACGGACGCAAATTTTGCGCCGCCCGATCGATCCCACCGGACCACATTACGGCCGCTATCAGCACCGCAACTTATGCTACGGTCATACCTATTACATTATTGTGAAGCGTACGGTAAAAACCAAATATTATGGTTATTATTATTATCATTATTGATATTTCACGGGTCGTCTGTGGTCAAATAATATCTACGGCCATATACTACGGACGAGGTAGACTCTATACGCGCACGTACGTATAATATCGTGCGCGCTATTAGCATACTATTATATAGGTACGATATTTATTTTCACCTCTACCATTATCCCAATAATCCTCCCGATGTCGTCTCCGTGCATATGTTGTATGTGTGTGTACACAATAATATAGTAGTAATATGTCTAGGAAAACGGTGTCTGATCACGTGGGTCCAATTTTCGTGTGTACACGTCCGCGCGCGTAGATATCATATGTAATGTAATACCATAAGCCATCTGTGCGCAGGTATCAGGTAAACACGATATACACCGCGTCGCGGACCGTTTCGATCCATTCACTTGTACCGGGCCCGCGGAGCGGAGTGTGATTATCTCGCGTTATTAGCCGTCCGGCGAAAACCGCAAGATGACTTCACGGGGTCATTCCGTCGCGCCGGTTCCGGGCCCGGCATTATTGGTGAAAACGGTCCGTTCTAAACAATTTTTGTCAGGTGTAATTTGTTCGGTGCCCCCAGACCCGGGCCTGGACAACCCTATAAATACTCGATGTTAACTTGGCGTATACTTGTGGGCGCGGAAGAGGAAGTCACTGGCTGCATTTGTGATGGTGGTAGTGGTGGTGGTTACGAGACACGATTCTCGTATGTTCCGCGTTATCATCGTACCAACACAAAGCCAATTTACGTATCATAAACAAGTGCCTGTGTTTGTGTTTTCGATGAAAATTATAGATGCACGTGATCGAAAGAAACAAAACGATCGGTCATTCACCCGTTTTCTCGGGTTCCGAAGGTTCTTATCGCCAATATCGATATTGTTTGTACCGACACGATTGATTCCAACTCGGTACGAAAAAAACACGGACCATGACGGTCAAAAGTTTTTATTTATGTATTCGTCGTTACGTCGTATATTTAAACGTTTTTCAATCAGTTTTACCCTAAGTGTATGATTTCAACGTGCGTTCAAAGTGTTCGAATCGATCAAATTATAATTAATGTTATACATCAGTCCCACGGTGTACATGTTATTAAAATAATATTGACGGCGAAAACTTTTGGGCAATACTTTGGTGGTTTCATCGATAGTTATATATTTTTTTCGGATTGTCAATATTTTATTAAGTGTGGTATAAATTATTCCAAGAATTCGGTTAATTTTGTTCACATCATGAAAACCGACACTTAAACGTAAAAGTCATATTTTGATTAAACGTTCTTAAATAGACATGTATTAATTACAACTACAATTTATATAACATTTACATAAATAATGTGTTTGATACGCATAACGTACAAAAGTAACTGTATACGTTGAAAAGTGATTACGAACAACCTGAAACTTATTCAATACAAAAATGTAGTTTCGTTTGACGTTTATAGAATAAATTGTAAATAAAATAAATTACTTAATAATATATTTATTTATTTATACTTAAATTGTTTTTTTTAGCTACGATTTATTTTACGTACTTAATTTTATATAATTGTATACTTTTATACGGTATCGAATAACATTCTCTTTTACTATTATTATTTTCGTTGAATTTCATAAACAATTATAAAATATTATGTAATATATTATTTACCGTCTTCTGATACGATAGTGTAATTAATTTTCACTGTTTCACCCTCTTTATAGCTGCCATATCTCACCCCTTTAGGCTTAAAATTAAGTTTACATCGCACGCAAAGGGGAATCCAACGATTTTCTATGTTTTATTATTAATTCATACTGTTTAATGAGTTTCTAATATTGATATTAACCGAAAACACAGATGTAAACATTTTCAACGTTAACGCTTTAACTAACATTATTATACATTTTGTATCACCATTGACACTTATTACTAATAAATAGTCGAAATAGGTAAATATTTAATAAATTCCCAAAATAGTATAAAAATCTGAAATAAAAATATAATATAAAACTAATAAATGTAAAACATTAGGTGATTGCTTTTTTAACTTTTGTACATTTCACAAATATTACTAATAGACCCTTTACATTATTCAATGTTATAGTTAATTTTACCTACACTAAAGCTTTAGTTACATACTTAACTTGATTTCGGGCATTTTAGTTTGAATAAACTTGAGTCGATGTTACGTTAATCTAATACCTTTTAATGAGCAATTTTTGTATATATTATCTGAATCTCGGAAACGTCTTCAACGATTTTCTTGAAATTTAGTATGCAGGGGATTTCGTGGGCGATAAATCGATCTAGCTTGGTTTCATTTTTAGAAAACGTCGTTTTATCCGTGTTTTTAGGCAATGAAAAATGTATTATGTAATAATATATATAAAATATAATATTATTATTAGAATATGAAGATAAATTTCACCACCATCCACAAGGCGGGAGCAGCTCAGGTGGTAAATCGGGCGGTCTCTAAGCCAGAAAGACCCTTGTTTATAATATAATGTTAAACTAATTGCACTCGTGATTTTGTATTTAAATAACCAGTTCATTTTTCATTAGTATGTAATTCGTATTTAAATATAATTTCCACAAAACACGATTTACCAAAAAAAAAATACCGAGCAAAGCTCGGTCACCGAATATTAATTTATTAAATCGATCGAATTAGCGCATGTTATTAGATCTATTAGATTGTTCGTCAAAATGGAAGTTGCGTAATGCACAAACTGTTTATTGACTCATTGAACGTTATAACGTTTATAACGTTATAATTATCACCTAACAAAGTTTAAACGAAAGGATCAAGAAGCCAATTTCTAATAATTAAATGCTACAATTAAGATAACTTTCGTACGGCAAAAATATTTTTTATTTAGTAAAATACACAAGACGTGACTTATTTTCCACAATTTCGAGTCATCGCCTCTCCAATGTTTTCAATATAACGCATATAGCGTTGCTTTGTGAAAATCGTGTTTTCGTAAAACAAATATAATATATTACTGGTTAATATTAAACTTTACATATAATTACACCATTAAACGTGCTGTAAACGCGAAAACAGTAGTAATAATAATAACGCGGCTAAATTTAATTATATATTGAACAAGACGTGTGTAGTGGTATTTGAAAAAAAAACCTTTTTGAAAATAAGGGGCCCAGGGCTAAAGTAATCACGACGAGTAGACGGTAATAAAACAGCAATACCAATGATACCATCCCCTTTTATCACGTGACGGTGGATGTTGGGGTTGTTTTTGTAATCGTGATTTTCTTCGAAATAAAAAAGATAGTCAAGCATCCAGTAATAGGATTGCGTGGGCGGCCAATGTCTTTCGTGTCAGATATCTGATGTACACGCTATGTAGCCAATTATTATTAGTGGATGATACAATATATAGATAAAGAAAACAATTAAAACTGTATATTGACGAATGAGAGATTATTTTAGTATAATAGAAACTATTGATAAAATATAATAAAATAAACGCGTCTATAAACTAATTAGTTTGAAATACGGGTGAAAAAAAAGTCAATTGTCATTATAAAACTGGATATATTTCAGAATTTAAAACCCGGATACCAAATTTTGTTAGTTTTTATTAGTCCTTATTATTCTACGTCGCATCGATGGACGAAAGTACAGTGACAACGGAAACAATAGCTCAATTCGTACAAGATTGTCAAATGTATAATGTATGGAAAATCATTCGCAATCAATTATTGCTCGTTTCGGACAAAGAGGAGGACTTAATCGATTTCTTAGACGCAAGTCAAATACACAAGCCAAACGACAACGAATACGGTTCGTACGTGTTGGTTATATAAATAATGTTGTGCAGTGCCGGGAATAGGTTAAGTCCATCGGTACGAAGAATGGAAATTTACACAACAGATAGAAAGCGCGAAATAAATGTTAGTTCGACAAAGGTCGACGATGCGGACGAACTGGACAAATTTTCAAAATTGGGCGTCCGTTGACCAATTTGACGAGCAATGGAAACATATGGATTTATAAAGACTGATAAAATCGGATATCGGTCTTTTATATTCTGAATTATATCGATTATTACGTCGATAATTTTATTTTATTTTTCTCCGTATTACATACCGATTAGTTTATCGTAATTCGTATTTTATCGAATGTTATTTTTTAAAACTAATTTATCGTACACACAGCCTTTCTTTTTTTTCGTACAAATATAATAAAATATGTGTTTTTTCTTCAAGTCGTATGCTTTATATTTTTGCGCGAAAGAAAATTTTTTTTAGAAAAATCTGATCAAATATCGGAAGAAAAATCGCGAGACATTTTCAATAATGATGATGACTCGTATACAAACCCACTTTAAAACTTCTCCCGAACACTGTGTCAAGAGGAGGGAGGTGCGATGAGGTATGTAGATGTTTTTGTGATTTTCGAAACGCCACTTTTCTTTCTCACCAATACATGCACATAAATCACCGGCCGATTCGAAACTCGTTCTATATGTTACCACGTAATGCGTGCACGTGGATAATACGAAGTCGTATCAACCGATCCCCACCCTCGCTACTGTTCGGCGTCGTAGACTTATTTCAAGCACATACACACATGTATATATTTTTAAATAACAAACGTTTCGAACTAAAAAAAGTTCTTTGAAAGAAAGTTGAAACTTTTATAGATATTCTGTAACCTAAATATAATATAAATGTATCCCTAATATAGCACAAAAAGTTACCCTACAAAAAGCTTTACGCGTACTTCAAAATAAGTACACTACCGATAAGCTTGATAAGAGACACGCCGTTTTTGAACATATCAGCCTTCTGTCGCCAAACTCCAACGAATCTCCAGGGTTTCCGGGTTTTAAAAAAAAATGGTAACGTTTAAAACTAGCCGTTACGTAAAACGTATATTAAATATGATCCCGTAGCCGACGAACTTATTTTCTATAGACTTTTTCAAGGTGCTGCCGAGTTCCGACCTACACTATCCGTCATCAGCGATAAATGGACGAAAATATTCTCGCACCACGGCCTTCGTCGTCATTCGGGCTTCGAGTTGATAAATGATGTTAACAGCAACGGCTGTATAGTCGTAGTAGTCTTCGTTCTGTCCCCGCACCGTACTCCACATACTCGACCATGAATTTGGACAGCACCCACCCAAATTGCCTCTTTGGCCGACGCGTTACGATGGATAACAAACAACCCTATACATGTATATGCTAGCATATGCAAATTCTTTACAAAATAATTTTTTCCTTTTCGAAAAACTTTAGTTCACTCCTTCGTCCTCGTTTCTTGTCTCGACACACTTCTTTGGTGAACATTCCTATTGGAATTCTTGACCATCTGTCGTTGATGTGTTGACTAATGGTATCCATCTGCCCTGCACACCCGCTCCACTATGGTTCAAGGCCAGTTGCGCTTTGAACACAAACCTAATCTTCGCACTGACTAGAAAGGTCATCCCGAGAAATATCATAACCGTCGAGTATACGATTACGTACATATATATTTATATATATATATATATAGGTTTATGACGATATCATTGAGAGCCGATAAATAAAAAAAATGATTTAAAAAACAGTAGATTCTATCCGATAGGATCTTTCAAATTTCAGTTGAAATTATATTTTTTCTACCTATCTGTATATTATACATTAATTTTGCAATATTATTTAAAACCTAACTTACTTTCTTATCAGAAATTGTATTTAAAAACATCATTGAAATAACGAAAGAAACATTATAGAGTTTATACTTAATATTTGTACTTAAAGCTATTTACTTTAACCCGTCGCAATAGTCGTCACAATATTTTTATTACTTATCTCACCATAGCTAATAAGAATATTCTGAATTTATATGCATTAGCATATTTATTCCGGTGGATCGCATTATTTACAAAGTAAGCCCGAACAATTGTTTCATCACCATGAGGTGATTAGAAAAATGAAATTTCGTAAAATATTTTTCACCGATTCTCAGTTTTTACTGTATATTTTATGATTTTTACGCCATATTTTAATTTTTTTGGGTATAATCGGTACATTATAATAGAAAATTAAATATTTTGGATAAGATTTTCTAACATTCATTAAATTACGAAATGCTGGCATGTACGAGCATTTCTCTTTATTATGTTAGAAACCACTTGTATCGAATTAAACGCCTACTAAAACTTACTGCACAGATACGTTAGTATTAATGGTCAAAGTTATAGACACATAATTAAGCTTTCTGTTCCTATTTATGTAACGCCTATTGTTGAAGAAATTCGTGTTTAGACAAGAAATAGAATCGATTATCGAATTTATTTCAGTTGCGACAAAATAATTGTCGCGCGCGTGTGTGTGTGTGTGTGTGTGTGTAAGTCGTTTTTCGTTTGTTCATAGAAAACTTCGAACATTTATCAATTTTTTGAAATGCTTAAGGATAAATCGTTGTTATTAAATCACGTTCATAAATATGTATGTGAATTTAGAACAATAAATGTATTTTTTTGTATGATCATGTTTTTTGTGTAAATTATGTAATGTAAATATGCCACATACAATAAACGATATATAATACACTAAACCTAGAAAAACATTCAAAATCTTTCAGTTCATAAACACTTAAATAACCAATATCCAACGTTTATTCACTTCTACTATGGGGATTAATTATTAAGGTATAAGGTAATAAGAATAATATCCATTTAACTCAAATATTTGGAAAACTATGATTTCGAAAATATACCATAAAAATTCTAGAGTATTAATTATAAATCGCTTTTATTATATTTAAAATAATAAATAAAATATATTAGATTATATAAAATGAATTTACAATTTGAAGAAATTACGAAGACGATCGCTTTATTAATACAACGAATATTATTCGTAATAAAGTTGCTGTTTAAATGTGTGGTTATCGAATGATGAATCTATTGATAGCCAAGAATGATGTTTCGTAAATCGGTGCTTTAGGAATTGACGGTCCGTATACAACGATGTTATTCATTAAGGGAGTTTTAGGTAAAGCAAATAACTACACAATTTTAAAGATATTCGAAAAGCCACTAAATTTATTATAGTCAGCAAATATACAATATGAATCCGTATTTTTGTATACAAGTGACGCTGCGGCATTCACGGTAAAAGTGGCGGGTGAAATCAATACATTTTAATCCGAAACGGATGAAATCACTTGATTGGTACATAAATTAAAATTAATAGTAAAAGAATACGTTTTGAAACACTTGGTTTATTTTAAAATTTAAAACAAATTTAAAATTTTTATAACCGGTTAAATAATGATGCTATTATTTCTATACAAAAGACCCGGGATGTTTTAGTAGAAAAATCATTAGACCTAAATTTTACACGTCTAAAATCAATTTTCAAATTGCTATCAGCAACTATTAAACGATTTGAAAAATCAGGAGTTTTTTTAAATTCAGTCATTACTGTAAAAATTTAAATTCAATAGAAACTTTGAAAAATATCGCGTATATAAAGTTAAATTAGATTATGAAAAATGTCTCAGAATATTATCAAAAACGAATTTTATTATCTATAAATAATATTATCATAGTCTTTTCGTTTAAGTCGTTTATGTATTCTACCTATATACCAGCTACAACATCTAATAGTTTTTTTCATAATAACCACCCGCAAATGCTATGAACCATTGTGTTTCTAATAAATAATATTATTTAAAGTCGATCGAACGTTTATGGGAATTATTCGTATTAGAAACAGTTTTGGGATCCTAGACATTGATGACGGCGAATAAGAAAAATATAATTTTAAATAAAACGCGTAAAATATGCGAGCGTCGCGAAACAAGCACAAAAGCTAATCGATCCGATCCCCATGCGCGAAAGAGGGCAATGAAGCACTACATCACTTACACCACAATAACTCCGTACGAGCTTACCAGGAAATGGATGCACAATGAATTATGAACCCGTGTAGACGTGACATGGGTAATTTTATGGAAAATGCTTTTCCTAACTCCAAACCAACACAAGCGAACATTGAAGGGGGGTGGGGAAGAGAAAAATTATTCATAAATCGTCTCGAAACCCGGCGCGTTTATTATATTTCGGTTATGTCTATATATATATTTATATTTATATTCAAATTATATATATATATATACATTTTATGTTCGAAATCGTCGAGTAAAAAATTAAAGGACTATGTAATATATAGCGGCTACCACAGTATCTTTTGCACGTATTGTACCGTCGCACGTGCGCGTACGTTTCGCGCCGTGTGAACGCGAACGGTTAACCGCGAAAATAGCCTGGTCAGCTTTACTGCAGTATAATCCGCCATTACTGGTAACCACGGGTCGGACTTTCATCGTTAAATATGGCGTTTGAACGAACCAGGGAATGCAGGCTTTAAGTACGGTTCTGCATAAAGTCCATTTCGCGAGTGAATGAACACCGTCCCGTATACAATAACATTACATTATGTAAGTCTACCGAGCAGTTAGTTACGTGGATCGGCTAAAATATTGGCTCGTTCTTTTGTTAAAACGTGATACGTGCGCGTAAACATAAATAATATTATACTACGAGTTCCAAGAGTTCGCGCGCGCATATTAATCGTATAAACCGACGAATATCATTTCGTACATTTTGTTATTTTACTCGGGTTAATTAGCCGAGTTAATTTTTAATTAGCCCGTATTTATTATATGATATAAATTGTTAATAATCAATAAGGGTGTATATCATGTATATGAACGTGACAACAAATATATATATATGTGAAGTACAAACATTTAATTAATTTAACCTCCAATATTAGCCGCGTATGCGACTATTGCGTTTATAATTAAATTGACAGCAACGTAGTAATACATTTTAGATACGCTTTTGCTTGTTTATTTATTGATAACAAAGAAACTGTATAAAATGATTACTATTTAATAAACATCGATGCACAGTGATTTAACGTATCTTTGTTGGTACAATATTTAACGTTGGAAACGAGGTATATAGACGCGAACTTGTTGCTTGACTAGACATTTCGTTGCCGTTTTTGTCTTCTAGTCGTGTACAATACTCGGTTGGCCTCTTGAATAAATTATCATCAAAAAATTAAAGGCTTCGTTAATAAGGTTTTTGTTACCACTACGTGCTAACTGCTGATTGTATCATTCCTATCGGGAGGATGAAAAAGAAATGAACACGCTTTATGAATATGCATTAGTTTGTGCACGATTAAAAAAAATATATATATATTCCCCGCGCATATATAATAAAGGGCCGGGACGAAAATGTTTGTCTTGAACTTGTGCTCAAACTAAGGACAGACTGTAGCTTCAGTAATACGTATATGGGGCGTTTAACGTAAGTAATAAATAATAATAAACGCGTTTTATTTCTTAAATGTATTATGTTCTATCCACGCGGAGTAGACGTCCTCCAGAAGAATCCATGTATACACAAGTGCGAGGCTTCGGGTTCGATTACAAAGGGACTGGTGGGGTAAGATGGGGTAGGGAACACTACTCTCCTTTGGCGATTGCTCCTAGGGAAAAAGGGTCATTTGTAGTAATGAACGACACAAAAATATATTACGAAATGCGTGGACGAAGAAAAGAGAAGTTGACGTAATGGGCAATCAGCTTTGAAGCTGGCGTCCCTTTTTATGTCCTTTACTCCTTTCTCTCTCTCTCTCACCCTCTCTATCTATCTATCTTTCCGTTAGGTTTTATCTTTTTATATATATTATATACGTTTACAGAGCATTCACAATCATTTTTATTATCGTCTAGTTTACAGCTCTTGAAATCCAGCCAACGTAGAACAGACTATGTTTACATATTATTCTTACGGTGGACCTTTAACACTACAATATTTGGTATACTTTATTTATCCGTGTTTATATAGTGCGTACCCTTAAATACACACACACACACACACTCATATACACACACGTTATCAGAGATTCGATTACTCAAAACATGCAAAATCCAGGATATCGTCAATTGGTCCTGCACGTTTTCCCCAAAAATGCCATTTTACATCCCACTCCGAATCGTTTTCTTATACACTCATATTTGCAAAATATAAATAACATACTCGTGTAACGTGATTTGACCAAATCCAATTTCCTTAATTTGACACGATAACGTAAAATTATATGCCATAATAAATTCATTTTTCGTGTTGCTGATGGTGTTACATAAAAAACATTTTTATCTTTTAAAATTTACATGCAAATAACGTTTAATACATTTACAGATCCTGTAAAATCTCAATAACATAAATTAGATCATTTTCTTTGTTCCGTGACGTTGCAGAAACGCAAATTAATATTCAACCTTAAAAATCAGGAATCTGGATATAATATACATCGGCAAATTGTGTTTTCATTTTATATTCTATGGCTTAAATTAATTTTTGATTGTAATATACGATAGTTGCTTTATTTTAATTCAACGGTGTTATTCAAATGGCCGTTTCGTGTATAAAATATTTTATTGCATATTTATAATCCGCCAATGAAGTCATAAAATTGTATTTGATAGTAATCAAAGGTTGTTTTAAGGTTACTACAAGGCGTCATCATTTAATTCAATTTAAGATTAAACGTTAATAGCTTTTTGTTTTAAATCAAACGAGATCATTAAGATCCATCTGCTATATATATATGTATTTCAGAGTAATACGTTTTATTTTTTAAATAATTTCACTAATAAAATTTATACAATATAATAATTTTAATTTTACTAAATTTAACGTCACATTTAAAAAATAGATATTATAATTTTGATGCTTTACCTATCTAAAAATCGAATAAATAATAAAAAATCTATATAAAAGTGTTTTAAATTTATATAAATATAGACAAGAGTACTATAGTGTTTAAGGCTCTGGACAATAATAAATTGCAAATAATGCCATTTTTCTGTAAGTATTTATATTACAAGTAAACATTTAAACTTCAATGAACATGATAGAAATATTAATAATTAAGTCGTTGATCCGAAACCTTGTTTGTTATTATAATAAGTGTTTTGAATGTATTCTAACCACTATTAAAAGTCCCGTGACAAAAATTTAACAACGAATAATAATAATATAATTATAAGGTAAATATAATATTTTTAAACCAATGAATTCTTATAATGTAGCATCTAGAAAGTATCGCATTATAAGTTTTTTTATGTTACAACCAAAAACCGAAATTTTGTAAACCTCCAAAATGCCCAAAATACTTTTGATAAAACGTTTTATATTACATTTTTACCTGGTCACAACTAAATGTGATTAACGTTATTTGTGTACATCTGTAGCACACGGAAATTGTTCTATTTAAAAATTATCTTATTACAAGAGAATATTATGGCAAAATTGTTAATGAAATATGGAACGTTTGAAATCATAATAATCGTCCGAATTAAGACGAAATTACCAAAAACGATTTGGTCAAAAACTGAAGTATCTAGACCGTGTAATTTAATTTTCTAGTACAATTTTGAAAGTTTTTTACGACGTTAAAATCGTAAAAATTACATTTCGTTCGAATACACGTGTGCATAGTTACGCCGGTCTATAGTTTGAAATAATGAAAACCGTAATTTTAAAAGCACTTCATTTGACAAAATTGTTTTGTTTTGTTAATATCGAATCAATTTATAAAATAAATAAGAAGCTTATCGAATTAACTGTTCTTTGATTCTTAGAAATCTGTTATTAAAAACAATTTGGTACCGGTGTTATTGATATTATTCATTAATATTGTTTAAACAACCGATATAATGACCGTAGGAATATTCATACTTTAACCACAAAACACGGAAAAACTATTTGCAGAGAATAACAATGATTAACGATAGATTAATGATTGTTAAGCGCGTGATTCGACCGCCATTTTTAAATTTCCTGTGTACAAAACCGAAAGAGATATTTTAGATATATTTGACAAATAATACTTTAAATTTTCAATAATATTAAACTGAAAATCTGACGCTCGTCCATACACAATACACCGTTGATTAAAACATAGTATCATATTGAGTGCAATATTACGTTCAGCGGTATTGTAATTCTGTGCCAATAACGTTCGATAAAGGTAAATATTCTGCAGCTTACTAACGCTATGTGTGCCATGTGTCTGTAATTATCCGTAGTTACGTTTAACGAGCGACGCTATTAATAAATTTAAATAAAATAAAAACATTTTTATCATTTTTCGACTCGTACGTTCTTAAAATTACTATGCATTATTTCTATGCAATATATAATTTAATTTAACAAAATAGTATTATATGTTCTTTAAATTGTATTCAATAATCAAACAAATATAAATATTGCGTCATGTACGTTTATGGAATGGAGACTATTTTGACGCTTTTGTGAAGCACTAAACAGATGTATTAAACGTTCACTTTCTTACATCAAACGGACACTAAGATTTGGCTTGACGTAATATTTTTCGCTACAATAAGTTTATTCACTTTGTGCAATAAAAAGATCTACGTAACGGGATAAATATAAAAAATAGATTTATATTTAGGATGACAAAATGTAAGTGTGATTAAAAGATGCCTTTATCTGCGTCTGGCTTCAGTACAAGAGAGCAGAACATCGGATACATTACATAATTGATACAATCCTATTAATTATAACGCGAGTAAATTATTTGTTCACTCTAGTTGATTTTTTCGATATTTAATTTTTTGCTAAAAACGTTTAAGTAATTGGAAATTATAATACTATATTTTCATTTTATAGAGACACAACTACGTCTGACGTTCAGCCACCCAAATAATATAAGTAAATTAAAATTTTCAATTATTCGAGAAATTGTAAAAATCGTCCAAATAAAATAACCGTAAATATGTACTTATGTATATATTATTTATTGGATACGCAAAGTGGACAAACATCGAGTTATGAAAATAAAATACACGTTTCGCGAACAAGCAAACTTTAAACGTATTTTTTATCATTTCACGAAGCGTCAAAAATTCGTTTCTTCTTTATGCAAAGTTCACTTAGTAACTCTACCACACATCTTATATGTGTGTTAACTATTACCTATTCAAAATGGAAAATACAGTGACATATAACGTTTATATTTTACGGTAGCATTATATAATTTTGTACAAATGATTTTATATTGTGAAACGTACCAAAATGACGTGTGCGTACGAATAAAGTATCGACGCAAGTTTTAATAACTTAACATAATTCGATGGTATGGCCATCGTATGCATCGAAAATGTCCGTCTAGACGCAGAGTTAGCGTACACATATTCTTCCGGGGCGATAAATCGTATATCATTATCGTCAACCACGCGTTATACAATTTACAATATTAAACGCTTACACGTACGTCGTCCTAGTCCATGCAGTGTGTGGCACTCTTTTATTTTGTGACGAACGTTCTCCGTGCAATGCACAATATTTAGAAACTGCGGAGTATTTGTCAAAAATGCGAGTTACGATAATTATAATATTGACGGTGGCGTGGAGAATGGCTCTACCGTAGGATACTAAAATCTCAAAAATACTGCGTTGCATTGCCGGAACGTTTAGCTTTTTGTTATTCGAATTGGCGGCGCCTCGAATATCGCGGTACTAATAATAACGATAAAGTATAATAATAATAATAACGATAATGACGGCGATAAATACGGAGCAACTAATAATAGAAGAAAACGGTTGTGTCGGTATTAAAACGTGTTCAAATTCTACCCTCATAAACACTGACTTTATGGGATTCCTGTATAAATTGCACTAGCGACGTCATTGGCCCGGAAAGCTATAAATTCGATTTTAATCTGGGGGTGAAAAATAAATAAATATATATGTGTGTATATATATATATATATATATATATATATAATAATAATAATAATAAAAGAAACCGGCGAGGAGAATGGTCGTGAAGATGAGACGAAAGGTGAAAACGAAAATCTTAAGGAAAGATTAAGTGCGCGCGCTATTATAGCGATTATAAAATACGAAATAGGAACACACGATGTTTTCCGAGCGATATGTGCGGTGTACCGACACCCCCGTATTACACACGTTACACGTTTCTATTTTTTCCCCCGTTTATTCGTATTATCATAGTTGATGCGTATAAACCGTCATCGTTCTATGATTTTGTATTCAATCTCAGAATAAAAAACGGACGTTTTCATCTTACGATTTATTTGTTTATTTTTATTATCGTTTTTTAACGCAACGTTTGAATGAGAAATTCGTTTTTATTTGAACAAATTCTTAATATATATGTTTAATACGCCTCTACATTACATAAAATTACTTTTAACTGCTTCTTCTTTTCTTTATGCCAATGAAAAACGATAGCTATTGCTTTAAATGTTTACGAAGAGATAGTATAATAAATAAATATTAAACGTTAATACTATAGTCATACGAATAATTTAAATTTTAGTATTATTATTTTTCAGTATACATACAACAGTAGTGTTTTGTGATTTTTCATAGATTTTTATGTTAATTTATATTTTTTGTCCTAATATATTAAACAATTCTATAAATATCAACATATAAATTCGAAAATTTAATTTTGAATATTTGGCCCTCCGGAAGAATTGTTAATTGGTGAATTGAAAATATCTAAATCAAATAAATTAAATAAAAACAGTAAAAGTCTTTACAATTTGGAATCCGAACAAATGTTTTCGTTTCGAAAGTAGTTGGATGATTACGTTTATAGAAATATCACAAAGTCAAAAGTAATATCGCTATTTGACTCATAACTTGATTACGTAATTTACGTTAATATTTTATAACTAAATATCATATTTTGAAAAGGATTATAAATAATGCATACATTTTAACGCGAGTTTTATAACAAATAAGAAACAAATTTTAACATTTATTGTTAATAAATGGTTTTTAATTTTTGTGACCGACGTGACACGGTCGATCATAAAGGCGGCTACAGACTATATGATTTGGTCAGGCCGACCCGGTTGGTCGGGCGATCGGATGAAACGGCCACTTGACAAGACCTGAGAGGATGATCCTACCAATTTATCCTGTTGACCCGACCAAATCATATAGTCTTTAGCCACCTTAAGAATTGACGCGTTGCTTAATGATATAATTATACATACATACGTCAAACTTATACTTGGAAAAATAATTACGTGGGCGTGTGCTAAAATACACTTACCTGTGTTTGTCTTATACGAGAGACACGTTAAAAATAATTTTCCTTGTTAAATATAAAATATATTTGTACGCGTTTGTATTATTTATTTAAAAACTAAAATGTAAAAATTATGAACAATATGTAAAAAATAAAGGTTGATCATTTTTTTTTTTTGGTTCTCTTATGTGATTTTTAAGTGACGATAAATTATATCATTCGTAAAGCAGTTTTCTACAATTATCCGTATATATAGAAAATATTATTATACGTAAAAAAATTATATAAACAAAATATAAAACAGTTTTAAGTCATATTTAGATACGTAAGCATAACTTAACTAACGTAATATAACGGTACTTGATTGTTTGTCTATCAATTTTTTTTTGAACAATAATTAATCAATTGGAAGAGAAAAATTAACGAAACTGCCAAGTTGAAACAGACAGTTTAACAATGTATAATATGTCGACAACTGATGATATATATATTTTTACGGTTGGTTTCTGAACGGATACACGTGATTATAATTTTGTATGCGAGAAAAATATTATTTGACCGGACGTTAAAGTTAGCGGAAAACACTTATGTAAACCGAAAATTCCTCGTAGAATAAAGTAATAGTGTTTGGAAATATATAGTTTACATAAAATGTATTATATTTCTGCAGTTCAATAGGTATACATATCAAACATTTTAATTGAGCTAAAGTATTTGCGATTTTTACCAACAATTTTACTGGGCCATCGAAAACGTAAAGGTCAAATTATGCGGGTGGTTTTTATCACCGCATACACACTAGACACGTAGACGAGAAATAGCTACCGACAAGGTACAATAAAAATAGGGCAATACAAATTACAGTACACATTAAACGTATTGTAACGATTACGATAATAATAATAATAATAATATTAATATAACAAATTGCTCGTGTTGTATGAAACTAAAACGATACGAAACCCTCAAACACGATCGAATCCGTGAATGGTATGTAAGCCGCCTCGTAGTGTGTACGCCGGTATAGATCGAATTCTATTCGCTGGAAGTTTATCTTGTACGCGATTTGTCTTCCGAGACCTTTAGACTAAATAAAAACAACGCCAACCACAATCCCTCTACGGATCTCTTATTTCCCGTCAGCTCTATTTCGAAACGGTCAATCGCACAATATTTGTTGTTTCTTTCCGTTTATCTTTTGTATCTCGACCCGTTCCTCAATTTCCGTACGTCTGCAAAACGTTCTTCTAATCGCACGCCCGTGACACTACACCATCGTAGTCGCCTTCACTACGCTATATCTGTACCGTCATCGACGGACGGTTGTTGCACGTCCCACAACCTTCTCGAAGCCAAAAGCGTGCCACCAAAATAAAAGTACTATCGCGGGACGTTCCGGCTACGGTAGTCGTTAATCGATTACATACGTGCCTATTTCCATCCAAAAAAAAACGTTACGAAAATTTCGTTTCTCGTTATTACGTTATTTCGGTTTTACGAAATATTCACGTTACACGTCGAGTTATTGTTTGTTACCGCGATGTCGACAAATTAGTAGCGATTATTGTTCGTTCGAGTAATCGCAAGATAACAGCGTGTTCAATAATGGTTGAACCATAGCTACGTGACTGCGAGCGGATTTCCGTTGTGAAGTAATCTCGTTGAAAGAGAACTCACTAACAGGTATGCGTACGCGTGCTATGATCAACTTGCAAGGGAAAGTAGCGACCATTGCCTCGAGGAAAAGTGAACGCGCGTCGACGAGGTACAACCGAATGGAATAGTATTACCACCATAATAATAGTAATAATAATAATAATAATAATAATAATAATAATAATAATAATAATAATAATAATAATTGTTTAGGAACGACGTTGAAATTGATCGACTTCCCTCGTCGCACACACTCGTGCCTGAATGGATTTCGTTTTATGACCCGACGTGCGTAGTACGGCTTAAGTACGACGAGCACACGCACGCGTTAATCTCGTTGGACGCACTGGCCGCGTTTCCGGCAGACAAGACGATGGACGATATAACGCCCGCGGGACCACGAACCACGGGTCTTGTATGTTCACGCGGCGCAATTTGGAAGCGGAGGTGGTGCATACAACGACGTAATAATAATATTATTCTGATTATTATAATCGTCGCAAAGCGAATTTACCTGGTATTTTCTAGATTTTTTTTCGCTTTAATTAAAATACGGTCGAGTGGTGGCGGCGGTGGCCGACAATATAAATATCATAAATACGTTTTATTTATGTAACGCGTAGTACACTATAAGTACAACCTATGCTTAGGCGAGTCTCGTATACTAATAATTACGTCGGCCGACGGTTGTTTAATAACCGAAATGATCGTAAAACTAAAACGCTCTCTTGTGTGTCTGTATATATATATATATATATATATAATATTATTCTATACGTGTATTATATAAACACGTGTAAATGCTCACTGAATGCCTACCTATGTTCGTTGTTTCCCCACTAACAACCCTGTCAACAATAATAATAATTATCAAGGCCCGGCTAGTTAGCCGCCGTTGTTGACGTCAAGGTCGGAATATCTAAATTCGTTGGACATACACACAACGCATCTCGGACGTTGCGTATAATAATTTTGCTATCGGACAGCCAAAATGAACAATATTTGTATTAAGAAACATGGACAAATGTTACGACGAGACCGTTATCGCAGAGATATGAATTTGTCGAGTAAATACACGAATCGCTATTATACGTTTTGAAATATTTGCCTTCTATCGGATTTCGTGTTTCGGTTTTATGGAACAAAGTCCGAAGATTCAAAATGGCAACCACTTGAATGGATTTTCAATCTGGGAAAACGCCTTTTTTCAGGCCATAAAGATGGAAGCGTGCGGTGTGACAAGGGGCGTTATAATGTTGGTTGACAGTATTGAAGCGAACGATTCCACGACTATGAAACGAGTATCGATTTTATTTTAGATTTATTCGTTCTCGCTTTTTTTGGGACTCGATTCTAGATGACTACATGGACTATTATTTACGTTGTTCGATAAATACGTATTATTGTTAACGCGTTCGAAGAGATCCGAAAACACAGACGCAAACACATTCATTCCTTTTGCATTTTGATCAGATACGATATTTATTTTGGCGCGTGGGTAAAATGTTTGAGAAATGGTTTGATTTTAACCCGTAGTCGGTTAATTTCAATGTCAGTGAACGATCAGATCACACGAAACTTCTGAATTTTCAATGTATTTGTCTGTTGTTAAGGCACGCTTTTTATCGTCCAAGTGTTCACTTCCGTCTGAAACATGTTTGCGTCCTCCCTAGAAATACAACTACGATCGCGCGACGTTGTCCGGAGTTCCGTTTTTCCATTTTCGCTACACATGCTATCAATTCGAGTTTAAGGAAATTCGCACCGGAACGCGTAGTAGCGAAGGTTGTCACTAATAGTCAATAATACGTCGGGTTTTGGATTTGTGCCAAGCCCATAGTATTGCGACTACCAGTCTCGTTAGTTTTCCACCACACACTTCGTATCTGTTATGTGATTAGGCCGAGTCAAAATACGAATCCAGCAACTGTCGTTCAAACGGCGCTATCATTGGCACCATACGTAATATTACTGCGAACGCATATCAAATACCGTCCACCGTTTTCGCGGAAGATCTCCGGAAGATCGTCCACGTTGTTTTCTCCGTAACCTGGAACAGATTTTTATATAAGACGATTGTTCATTTTTAATAAATCGTTCTCATATAATTCAATCGTTAAACGCGTAAGTTGTTTATCGGCGATTCTATCGAATAATGAACGTGTCATTAGTTGATATTGCGTTAGGCGTAAAGTTTTGGTAAACTAATTCGCGCGTATATATATTTTAGAAAAAAGAAAAAAATTTGGTCGTAAACGAATCTTTCTCGTCTCGCTTCAAATGTATTTCACTTACTTCTCGATGGTTCAACATATATTTTATGTATGTGCAACTAACCTAACCTAACGAAATATCGTCAATGCCAAAGAATCAAATAAAGTTCCGTTAAATTTGTTAACTCGCATTACTGTAATGGTGTTTGAACAAATAATATATATAGTCAACCATCGATCTTAGAACTTGTTAAATTTTGTTTCTTTCGAAATACGTATGGCATAAATATTATTGCGCGTATAACTGTTTATAATAATTTAATATTACTTAAGCCTTCGATCATAATTTAAGAACAGTATTACGAATTACTCGGAAAGTCACAAATATTTTACACTTAAACGTACATTTATTTCTTTATGAATACAATTTTACCGAATTAATGACACATATGTATTAAGAACTTCAAATTGTTTAGAAACTAAAAACAACAATTTTTAATTTTATTTTAACAATTTTCGTTATTTATTTGTGAACTTTTGAAATTTAAAATAAACTACAAATGTTATAATGAACATCAATAAAAATCCAGGATTTTCCATTAAGTAGCGCACGTTCGAGAACTAATATTTTAAAACTATCGAAAAACATATTAATTAACGAATAAATAAAAAGAACAAATTGACTAAAACTCATCTCTAATTCATAAACCTTCAAATTTGAATTATATTATAAAAATAACATATTTAATTCTTGATTGTATACACATCTATACATCACTGATTAAGATACAGCTATATATTATTTATTCTAGTATACAATAATTATATAATATATAATATTTAATAATATAGAATCTATTGTAATATACCATACATAATATTTATTCCGCCAAAGTCTATTTCTATAACAAAATCAGAACCCAAGTAGAAAAAATGGACAATTGTTTGAGTTACCATTAACAGTAAATAAGAAGTCTGATCGGAAATATAGCGGGTATATATATATTATGAACAGAGACGGAGAGAACGACAACCGGAAGACTGATTCTGAAACACTACTAAAATTGTAACCTTCATAAAAAACGCGCGAGTCTAACATGGGCAACGTGGTAATGTGCAAAACCTATAGGCAAAATCGTTTAGCCAGAGAGGATATCTGTCCGAAACATATTATGTTACGTTTAACGATAGTTGTCTAAGGTCCAACAATTGAATAGATAGAAATAACGGTATATCAGCGTTTCAAACGCTAACGAACGACCAGAAATTTCAAAAATTTGCCGTGCCATAATGTAAGTTGCATATAATATATGCAAATTTAAATCCTTGTACGATTTTTTTGATGCGAAATGTTTTATTTTTTTTAAGAAAATATATAAACTATCCAAACGTTGTCGTTTTTGTTCAAAATTTAGAAATAACGGAATTTGCATTCGTGTATATTTCACCCGAGCCTAATGTACTCGAATTTATGTAACAATCAGTAACTTTTCAACAATACGTTTACTATCCTTTACATACTAAATCAATAAGTTATTTAATTTGAAAATCCAACGAAGCTGTAAAATTGAACAATGTTTGATTTATCTATTAAACTAGGAAGTTTGGTCGTTATATTTATTACGTAGACAAAATATTTTAGGCGAAGGTCGTGTTGAAAACGAGTATAAAAATAATTTACTGAAATAATATTATGCTTGTTTAAGATTTCCAATTATTTTGTTAAATTAAAATGACGCGAAATTAAGATACTGTACTTAACAACGAATTGTAATTTAGACTATCTAGTTAACGGTTATATTCATTACAGAAAATATCTTATGAATTGTTGGTGAATTTCCTCCACTTGACTATGATGAATGAATCCAAAAGGCAACGGAAGATTTCCTATTACAAGTTTACATGTGCGTTTTTGTCTGTATAAAAATTTAGATTTCACTTACCATACATTTTTGATGTGAATATTTTCTTTATTAACAAGTTTAACATTTTAATTTAAAAATAACATTTATTTTTCCTACATAAACGATAAAATAAACAGCAATGGAAAACTTACTTTAATTTACTTTAAGCAAAACATAATACTTTTATTCGTTTACGATTTATTCGTCTTAAAATAACGTTAAAATAATACGCAACTTATAATTTTTATGATTAAAAATGTCTAATTTGAATTAATTATTTGTTGACCATTATTATTTTTTGCGCTCCAATTTTTAAACTATAAACGTATTAATTACAAATTGTACGAGATATTGAAAATAAATTTTGAATTTCAAGTACGTGAATATATAAATCCACTGCATATCGTAGAGACAACTTGTTTTATGAGATGGATAAAATCATGTTCTTCTTTAATATCCAAATGATTATAACTAAAATTTCTGCCGATATTCTCCCGAGTTTCTTAATTAAGGGTATTATTTATCGTGTCCTCTTTTTCCGAGTTGTTTTTTTAATTAATACTCGGGTTACCGTAATAACACGACTACTAATTATGGAGTTGATCCACTTACAACCAACGGAGTTCCGAAGGAAAACTATATAATACATTAATTTCATTCCCGTCATTGTTTGCTATTGGGAAAGAATCACGTAATGATTGAATTCTGTTTAATTAGAAAACCGCCCATTTCGCTTTGGAAATGAAGACATTAAAAAAAGTGTCTTCTCCCCGGGAAATTAATTTGAAAGTATACAGAACGCATTAGAAACGTCGGTGTTATTTAAGATATTTTAGCAATTAAATCGACGGAAAGTATTTTAATACCGTGTACAATAATTTCGTTTAAATACAAGCACGTTAAGCTTTAGTTGTAGTCATGGGATTATATGCATCGGCTCAATCAATAATTTAATTATTCTTTATAAAGCATAAATTCTTTAACGGAGAAATTATTAAGTATCTAACTATCGGTATATTCGAATTACACAAAGTATACAATTCGAAATTATTTTTATTTGTATTTAAATATAAGAACATCGGAATTTATAGCGTTTTAACATGTATACGTATGAAAAAAAATTACAATGTTAACGATTGTTTTAGTGATTTATACAAAATATCACATTTATTTTAAAAGCTTTTTTAAATCGAAATTCGTAGTAAAGTTGGATAAAAAATTACAACAAATCGGATTACGAATTAACGACACATGATCGAAAATAATTGAAAAACACATACAAATTCCACATAAAAAAAGGAGTTTGGAAAAAACACGGACCACGTTAATTACGGCACTCATAAAAATACGATTATAAAATTGAATGAACAGCTCAAAGAGTATTAAAAAGGAAAACATAAATTATTATTATTATTATTTGCAATAGAAAAACAAAAAATAAAATATGAACAACACCTATTGATGTTTATACGTTTACGTTACCGGAATACCTCAACATTTTGAATGTAGCACACAAATTCAAAAATATGCCGAACACAATTTTAAGTTTCCCTTCAATGAACCAAACTTTTTTTATCTTTATTATTTCGATTACTTTCTAATAACAATATACAAATAATGAGAAATCCGTTGCTTAAATTATAAAAAACATATTATAATATTATTATTTTAAACGAGGGCCTAAAAATATGATAATCGGTATGACATAGATTCAAAGGTATTATAAATATAACAAGTGTAAGGAGCGAATACTTTTTTTGGAACGAAAAATCTCTATACTTTCGAAAATAATGTTTGAAAGAAATCCGAGTATTATTATTAATTATTATACTGACCATAATTTGAATGGCCAAAAATGTTGATAAAATATAAAAACGCGTTACATATTTATGATGATTATAATAATGCCCTAATGATACAGTAATATATTAATAAAACATTTTTTTTTTATACTCTAAGTTACCTACTTCGTATATGTAATTGGTGGAGGGAATTTTAGATTTCGAAAAGTTTATAAAGCTTTCCTTCCTCAAAAACATAAAATTGTCTATTAAATTGCGACTTTATTGCACTGAAATTTTTAAGACCTATCGAAATTGAAAGTTTAATATTTAAACCGTAAAAGTTAATCACAATAAATCGCGATAATCTTATTTACATTAATTATATCTACAAACCTTCTTCTATTTATACATGAGTAACAGTTTCCATAATAGTGTACAATGAATAATAAATATGAAATGTAATTTTTAATTTCGAAGTAAATGTTAATAAGATAGATTGATATAGGGCGTGAATTATTGCGAAAAATGAATTTTTATAATCACATTGTTCGATAATCGTTAATAATAAATTAACAATTATTCATGCAGCTATAAGTATTTGCAATTTTACGAACTTAATATATATTTCAGTATTTTTTAATTATTTTAGTTACACATTTACCTTTATAAATAAAATGAAAACATCGTCTACCAATAGCGCCGTTAAAATTGAGTGTGCAGGGTGTACGTTGTCCAATGATCAGGTAAAATTATTTTTCTTTTATTTATAGCAGTTTCCCATTTTTTCAAAAATTCTATACATATTTAATAACACGAATTAATATACGTATATTTTTTTTTAATAATACGTGTTGTTAATGTAATCAGAAACTTGTCACACATAAATGATCAGATCCATTTTTTTAAAAATCCGAGTTTTGTTTTCGACCGAAATTGTAAAATTTGTTCTTCAATTATTTATTATGTAACCTTATATTCGTTTAAGGCCAGATATTTATTTATGAAAATGTTCTGGATATTAATATTATTTTCATTAATTTAACATTCTAACAATTCGGTATAAAGAATATTTTTATTTTTATTCTATACACCCATAGAGGGCTTTCAATTGGACTTCAATCGGTATTGTTTACCTACATGTTTTCTTACATCACAAATATAGAAATTAACGAATTATTAAACTGGTTTTAAATATGAATTTCTATATTACTCTTTCTGATATTGATGTGATAATTATTTATTTCATATTAATGACATCATTCAGAGAATTCTCATTAAAATAATAATGAAGTCAATAATAATATTCGTGTTAATCCATTAATCTAAAGATACACTTTGAACCAATATTTTATAACTATCGTATTATTATTATTATTATTATTATTATTATTATTTAGGGATTCACGTGATTCAAAAAACACTAAAGTATCTAAGCCAATGAAAGAGGGAAATTGAAAAAGGCTCTGGCATCACATGCCAAGCGTGTGTTTTAGGCACCGGACGTGAATAATGGTGTTGTGGATTTAGAAGAAAAAATACTCAATGAAAAGTAGGGAGAAAAAGTATTCAGATGTCAGCGTTTGAAACTTAAAAAAAATTACCAACAATATAATAAAAAAAGTTTTTGAAATAATTTTACTTGGAAACTGCTAAAGAAATTCTACATATAGAGTTTACATTATTGAAAACACTTTAAAAATAACAATATATAGACAAATAAAGACATTTTGCAAATTAAATAATATTTTCAAAATTGAATTACTCATATGTGGTATATATATATGTACAAGTTAAAAGGTAGTTGCTATTGTATTATTATTATTGATTTTAATGTAAATAGTTGTGTTTGAAGAAAATTTTGATCGAAAGTTGAATATAATTACTTGACTAATATGTTATTGCTATTATCAGCATATTACGTCGCAATTACTGTTTAGACGTTAGATACTATTAATATAAACGTGAATAATAAAATATTCAAAGTGCTAATTTCAAATGTGAATAGAAATTTAATAATTTCTATTAAGTTTGAAGAATCACTAATTCCATTATATGTTAAACCTAAACATACAGTTATCGATTTGAAAACAAAAATTTACGAATCACATTTTAAACTTTTACATAAAAAACAAAAAAAGTCTCTTCATATTTTTGAATTTACCGTATTTATTTAAAGATTATTAGTATTGTACTAACTACAAATTGGACCAATGATTGAAATATAAGTTTAAAAATATATGAAAGATTTTTTTGTAAAAAACACGTTATTATTAATTTGTAAAAGCACCCAGCAATTTAGTGTTATTTAGTTGTATTCGATACCATACCTTTTCAGGTATTTCCTAATTTGGTGATAAATCTCAATCTTTAGCCAAAATAATTAGATTCAACCCTTGTCATCAAAATCAGCGTAAAACAAAAAAATATATATATATAAATATATAATTATTTTATATAATTTCTTGAAATAATTATGAACAATCAAATAATCTTATACGTGTTATATTTGATCACATCTAGATATAAACAATTATGAGTTTTCAAAAGAATATTATGAAAATTGATTAATTAAATTTATGAAATTAATATTAAATTTAATTAAGTTTGATATTTAGGACTAAATATTTATTTTTTTAATTTATAATCCTTTTAGATATTGAAATATAGTTTACTTACTACCATGCTTAAGTGTAGTGTAAATACTAAGCATTGTGGAATGTAGCGGAAACACAATTTTGCCATAATATCATTGTCTGGCTTAGTGAGAAATTTGTTATAAAATAATTAAAATTAGTAAATTAATTTTAACTTAAATGTAATACGAAATAAATTTTCATTTAAATAAAAGTAAATATATTAAGCACGAACGAATTTCACAAAATAATAACTACAGTAATGTGATTAAGATTGCAATATGAAAATGCGTGATAACCGAAGTAGCAATATACAGGAGGTCTGAGAATTCTTTTAGTTTTAGAACTAAAAAAAATATTAGATCATTATACACGCATGAAAATTAAAATTTAGTTGCGTATTGTATGTTGTATTTAGAAATGTTTTGATTTATTACGTCATATATTTAAAGATCTTAAAAAAAAATTAAACATTTGTTGGTGAAATTATTCGTTTGGTTTTTTTTTTTGTCGTCATACACTTTGTACAGTTGATATTATTTAAAGAAAATAATAATAATTATTTTGAACTGAAATCATTTTTGGAAAGTTTTAACAATCATTTTGTCGTTCCGACAAAAATTATAATAATTCGTAATTAAACGAAAACATTAATATGACCAAATCGTTGAATTCGCTTTCGAAATGTTTGGGAAATAAATTATGGAAAACCCTGAATTCGCCATGAAGTGATTGTGTATGTGTGTGTGTATGTGTATGAGTGGGTGGTTCCAAGTTTTTCTCGTGGAACTTTTTAATTTGTTTTCGAAGACCGTGGGACGACGACGAATTTAAATGGCTTTTATCCTGGATTATATTATTTAACCGAGATTATGACAGAATAAAAGAGGGGAAAGAATCAAAGAGTAGAAACGCAGGTTGTTTTTTCCTAAAAAGTAATCATTTCCGCTCGAATACCAAGCTACAACGGTGTGTGTTCAATAAACGTGTATTCTGTATCTTCGACATTTTACAAAAACATTGTCTCGTCGATAGTTGATTAGTAGGTATTCATTTAAAAACCACGGTAATAACCCGTTGCGTGTTTAATATGGACGATTTTCGTTTTTCTGTTTTTATTACCTCATTAACACATTAGACTTGGGTTGGTTTTATTCACGTTATAATATGTACATATTTTGTGTGCAAGTAATAAAAGGGATTTTTTTTTAGGGTTTACCGATAATAGTTCATACCGTTATCGGGTCGTAATGACGCACATTAACGACGAAATATTAAATCGTTTACTGTCGAATAGTTTCAAATTAATGTTACGCGAATGGTTTATTAGAGTTTTATACGCGAAAATACCCTACAAGAACGACACAACGTATATCCGCGGGTCTTCTTTAACAGCAAGGATTTAATAAGCAATTTCAACAGTTTTGTGCTAAACAAATATAATCATAAACAGCTGTCCAACTAAAATAAACGAGTATATATATAAATGTATTTACGTTAAGTTCAAAGTGAAAAATAATAGAACATTACCTATAAATTTACGAAAATCCGACACGTTTTATAATTGTAAATAATTATGGCCGGTGTCGAATTTACTATTTTAATATTCTTCCTAAGCGATATTTCTTCCCTCCTTCCCCTTGGAATACAATATACCCGAGTTTATAATGTAAATTGAAAATAGTGTACAACGCACACTCGCTTTAATAATAATTTCCATTAATATTGTCGGGGAAAAAAAACTGTTATCGGTTCGGGTGGTTATTTTCTTCGACGCAATCGATATACCTTCAAAGCGTTTTAATAGATACGTTCATCACTCCTCTTCCGCCACACACACCGCGTCCGATCACACTAATGTTTCCTCTCGCGTACGCATTACGCGTCTTGCTGAAGACTATGAATCATGTAGGAAAATGTTAAAACCATATCCGGGTGAGTCTATTCGATATAGATTTTTGCGGGACTTGGGGTGACGTTCCGGAAGTCATTTGGGTTCGAACGCCGTTCTGTCGTTTCCTCCGAAATTTGTTTACTCACCAAAGTATAATAAAACACGTGGCGTCTGTACGGTTTGCGTTTAAAAGTCGAAAAGAAAAAAGGAAAATCAAGAATGAATCGTATTGGCTGTATAATGAACATATTCTTACCATCCCCCACCGTTCAGCATAATGTAAATCGATTCACTTCTACGATATATATATATATAAATATACAAAATATATTTATATATGAACGTACGTTAACAAATATATATTGTACGCATTTATCGATTAAGAACGTCAATATTTAAACTCAAAGATAACAGTGGTTTCGCAAAAATCAACTTTAGTAATACACGTTCATTTTACGTAACTATGTAGACGTTATTATTCGCGTACGTATAACGTACCGTAATAAACGAATAAAAATAAGAAAATAAACAGAACACACGTGGAGTTAGAAGTACGTCGCGTTTAGTAAAAAAATGGAGTGTTCCGTATTTCTCGACGAACGTATCAAAAATAACTTTTGAGAGGGTTTCAATTAGGGAATATCAATATTCTCGGACAAAACTCAATTGATGCTGGCGACGTAAGAATTTTCGACGTTTTCTGCAAAACCGGGAAAACGTGCTTCCAAAGGACTCGCTCGTTTCGAAAAATAGGTAGAGAGTTGTAGCGATATTGTTCCATACTAGACAGGCACGTCGAAATAGCTCTATGTCTACGCCGTGCAAAGCACCTCTATACGCGTGGTGTAGTGGAAACGTTTTAATCACGAAAACTTATCGAACGCGGGGGCTTCTCCAAATCGGTACCCACGATAAATACGAGGAGGCATCTTTTGTAAATCCAGTCGGCGTACTCGAATCATTTTGTTGCCGTTTTCCCGGCCACCACCGCCGTCCTCTTGCAAAAATACGCGCACGCCGGGCTACCGATCGATTCAAATACTACGACACACATATTCCCCTAGACCAATCCGAATTGTTGTAGGAATTTCGTCGGACAGCCGGTGGTGGACGATTATGTACATATAATAAGTACATCGACGACGACAACGATAGTTCAGTGAAAACGTAATACACGTGTACGCGTGGCCAGTAAATAATCCTTGAGGAAGACAACAGATATCACTGTGAATGAAAATTTTTTAAATTAAAAACAACAACGCGTGTTCGTTTTTGTTTATGGTTATCGCCAAAATAATTACTTTTTACTCGTTGTTCAACACGGATAATCGATTTTTCGGTAACCATCGCGTTCACGTTTACCTTTTCAAGTGATAAAAATAATTAATGTAAAAATTATATATACATGTAATTTAATAAAAATTAAAATCGGGGAAAAGATGTAGCGAACCGTGAACGTTGTAGGGAAAGTCGGGTCAATTGGATTATTGTTGGACAGCCGATCTTTAAGTCGTATAGTAATTTGGGATTCAAAATCAACGATAATTTATATAATATTCGAAAAACGGTTCTGATCTACGAATCTAGTATAGTTTATTTTACACAATAAACACGATAGCAATAACATTTCTATGTTAATATTAGGATATCAATAACCGGTATTAACTAAAATAATTGTAGATTTTCCATTCGTTACGAAATGACAACATTGATTTTCGATATCGTTTTTATATTTCAATAATAACGTAAAAGAATAATTAATTAATTATGCGATTGATGTAATCTGTGAAAATAACGTAAATAAAATTCGAAACGTTTATAAAGAAGTATATTTCCAAACCGATTATAATTTATATTCTAGAGTACAATATACGAAATAGTTTATCTTTATGCGTCTTAAGTTAAACGCGAAAATTGACCTTGTCTCAAGACAGACGTGTTGACAACTTTAAAAAAAATATACAACCGTCTTGATGATTTTTCCTCGTGCGTTAAAAAAAGAATTCGGGAAAATCGAAAAATGTGTACAGTCTGCACACGATTTGTTACCGAGAAGTAACGAGTGTGTAAAGATCATCGAAGCATTCTTTTTACACAAGACTTTCAGGGAACAATACGAAAGAGCAAACAATGAAACACATCGTTGTGAAACCAATACATTCTTCATTTCACTTAGAATCTAATATCCAACAGGAAAATCCAACGACAGAATATATTTGTGTGTATATAAAATAGAATTTAAAAAAAAAACTATCAAAACGATGGAACAATAGAATTAATAATTATTATTTACGAGTTAATTAGAGTACGTTAGATTGTCGGCACGTTCCATTATTTAGATATGTCACACGTAATTAACCTACGAAAAATTATATTTTATATTTTTTTTTTTTGTAGTTTTTACGCAATACATATTATATATATATATATATATATTTGCAACGTAAAAAGCGTAAATAATTATATATTTGTCGAACGACCGAAAAAATACATAGGAACAGTAAGAATAAATAATAGGTATATTCGTTTATTTACCGTATTCATATAATGTTGGTTTTCGTATCCAATCGTGTACAACAGAATATTATTGTAAAAATGTTAGCGTATTGATCCGTGAGCCTCATTCCGTAAATTAAACATTCCTGTGATTTCTCCTCCATCGTAAAGCTATTGGGCGTGTACAAGAGAAAAAATTAATTTCAAAATTAACGCGGCCCTGAATTTCCGTCTATATTTCGGTTCGCCAAATTACAAAACAAACGTCCCGTTGCGGATGTTTTTCATTACCGTTACTTTATATTTGCTAAACTGAAGTATATCATTATAGCACACAGCAATAATAGGCGGTACATAGTGTTTCGAATGTTTGTTGTATCCGCGACCGTCTACGGCGCGTCGTCGATATTACATTTTGTAAAAAAAAAACCGTCCCGGAGCGGATTTTTGACCTTTTGTTTAATTGTCGAGGGACGTCCTACTGCGCTCGTACTGATAAACATGGACGATATTACCCCCTCCGGAAACGATTTCTTTCGAACCAGTCATTTTTCTGTTATTTTGGGCGTTCGCCGCCGCCCGTCGTAATATGTATAATATAAAATTGTCTGTTGTTTCGTCGGCCTAATGTATTCCGCCGCGTATAACAAAGTGCGGCTTACATTCTACATCAAAAGGGCCGTCGAAATAGTGTTCGCCATCGAGCGGAGCATACTTTAATACGGTAAACAATTTGTTGTCGGTATACTCGTCTGTGTATATAACAATGAGACTCGCCGTACCGTGGTCGATCGTGGTACGGGGCGAAATGACGCCGTCTATAGGGGCGTTCGTCATGAAAAGGATCTATCATTTTTTTCCTTTTGTGGACGGGATTTACGTTTGGAAAAAAAGTAAAAACCGGTCGTAAGGGGCAAGATGAATAAAAGCGTGGCGTATTTAATAGAATAAATAATAGTAAACAAGAGATATATAAAAAAAACGATTTTTTGGGAGGGGGATTATCCGAAATCATAAAGAAGTATAACGAATATCGTACAGTTATAGGTAATTTAATCGGCTATCCTAGTCTTTCAAATTTCGGTGGATCGTCCGTCGTACCCTTGTAATCTCGGTACCACCAGCTCCATTACAGGCGTTCTCCCGAATGAAAACGAATTTCGGATTAGTTCAATCGATCGGAAAACACGCGTATTCCCGTAAACTATATTACAATGTACGGTCAGGATCGTGCTAATATTATAGCGTTGTAAGTACTAACATAGGCGTTGCGCGCACGCGTGGACATTTTTATGCAATAATATTTCGCGTTATACCGTGTCGGCGTAGTCCCATATGTACGGGATCTAGGTAATTGTAGTCAACCTATAACGCGATTTGTCGTCGTTACGCGGCTCGTATTTAATTGTCTTTATTGCGACAACGCGCTCACGCACATGACCCTCGGGTACCATAATATTGTGTTCAATAGCGTATGGCTGACGTTCGGGGGGGGGGGGAGGGAGGCACGTGTGAAACGGCACGACCGAACGATATAAAATGAATTCGCCTAACCGTATTACGGGCGTATGCCCGTAGCTGTTAACCAGCTCGGCAGAAACCGGTAATCCACTAAATTATCCGTGCGAAATCTATACAATCGCGACCGCGAAGAAAATCGTGACCGGAACTAAAAAGTATATTACGTTTAATTAATCGCTGTGGTCAGGGGTAAATACGCGAATAATGTTCGGGATCGAAAAACTTATAAAGAATTTTTTGACTTGTCCAAAGTCCGTCTTGTCCAGAGAAACAATTATCGGTTATCGGTTAGTAAAATATTAGGTTATCTAAAATATTAGATTTATATATATATATATATACGACGTGTACTACTTAGATCAAATTTTCAATTTAGGACACGTTTTCTTTTTGAATAGTTCTTAATTTTACATTTTCACATAGTAGATCTGTAAATTGGAACCTATTGTATACGATACGCTTATCGTCAAAAGATTTAAAGGAATAATTACGTAAACAAATAAATAAAAATTACGTAAATAAAAATTACGTAAATAATAAACTACGTCCACATTTTTTATTTGTACCGTTGTCAAGTTTTTTTAATAAATTCACAAATTTTCTATACGATATATTAATTGCAAAATATAATCGATACACAAACATGTATAAATATGTATGCCACTGTCGCGTCAAATTCAAACATTGAATTAAATCCTACGCCGATTCTTTGTACAAAAATATTAAGCAGTACACTTTTGATAAATACAAACGCTTTTTTGTTTTTCATTCTTAACTGTTGTTGCAAAAATAAATACGTTAATATTGTGTTACCGTTTTCCAAGTGGTGTTTTTTTTTTGTGCAGCGTTACGAGTAGTTGAATGGTGTATACATTACACGTCATTGAACAAAATTTGAATAATAACGGGACTTATCCTATTATCAGATATGCAGTGTTGCACAATTAACTACCGAAAAGTACTTGAATCACAATATGAAAGGGGTGTAGTTATCTATAATATTATCCATATACCGTGTATGTGTGTGTGTGTGTGTGTGTGTTTGTGAGTAGATAAATAATAGCGTGGTCTTGATCAAAAAATGAAAAAAAAATAGAAAAGGGATGAAACGAAGTATTTCTATTTCCACATGGAGTATACGTGATAAAAGTTGAATTCTTGTAAAGGGTCCGGGTACGAACAAGCAAATCCATAACAGTTCTTCGCTTGGACGTATATAGAGCTTTAGCATATATAAAATACATATTTGGCGAATAAATATTGGTTATATAAGAGGAAGGCTCGAGTTTCGTTAAAGTGCTTTCCGTGTCAATAAGCGCGGATGTATAATAGTGTGTATGTGTGTGTATGTGCATGCTCGTGTGCACGTATGTGTGTGAGTGAAGTACACACGCGTAATATTTTAGAGAACGAACGGAACGTATAATCGGACGAAGTGAGGAGGGGACTAGTAACGTTTAAATTTGAATTCGATCTAATGAAAAACGGGGAGAAAAACACAAATACAAATAGAGGTAAAGGTGAGAAAAACAAGGACAAAACAACTATCAGCGTGGTGTTATGAAGTGGAAAAAAATCGGTTTATTTTATCGCGTTTTTCTGATATATACCGCGAGCGGTAGTAGAAAACCCGAGTTTATTTTTCCCCCTTCTGCTCCTCGCACAGCGCCTGGCTTTTCTACCCGTCGTAGACCAGAACACGGCTGCATGCACTTTTGTTCTCTCTCAACACCACTGCCTTGCAACATCGGTCTGCGAAATATCTTCATTTCTTTCGTCGTACATTCTTTTTCCCTTCTTTTTATTATTTATGCCCTATACCGGAAAACTGTATTATTTCACGAAAATGAGGTCGTAAGGTGTTTCAATTTTGATACATCGCATTGTTACCTGTATATATATGTGTGTGTGTATGTGTGTGTGTGTGTGTGTAGTTATTTGTAATGTATAAATTCCTCTAAACTATAGGGTAAGTCCGACAACATTGTTTGGTTTTCTTTTTTGGTTGTTTGTGCATGCGTGTATGTGTATACGTGTGTATGTGTGCGGGCACAAAAGTAGCTCGTAAACACCGTAAAAATATCAATTTGTGTGATGCGCACACTTTATGATTATTATACAGTGTATTTAAACAAATATCATTGTCGTCGTAAATGAAAACAATTATAAAAAGACCAAAGATCCGTTTACAGATAATATATTGTGTTGTCCTCAGATTGAATGACGGCGCGAATCAAATATTTCGTACAAACATTTTATCGTCTCGTTTTGATGGCTGCATAGGATTTATCAACCGACATATGAGACAGGAACGTTGAATGTATTTAACATTTTTCACCTGAAAAAGGCAATTTTTATGTCAACTAATGTACTAATTTTACTAAATTACTAATACTTAAGTATATCGTAGTCGGTGAAATATTGCTTAGCGTATTCTCCGCCGTGACAATATCGTTTCAAAAAGAACGCGTTGCGCATTAGGAAGCGCGCTTCATTGTCGGTCACTAGTTCGCCACACATTCGCCCATTATTTGATGCAAAACAAAAAAAGGGATCATCTCGCCGAACACTTAAAAACGAATACGCGTCACGAAAATGAATACGTTGTAAACGATTGTCCGGTACACGCTATTTGATTTTTACGTTAAAATGGTTTCCCGTATGATTTGATAACGGTTGCGTCCCGTATTGTTAACCAACAAGAGCTAACTCGCTATTTCGTTCTGTAGTCCCGGAATGGTTTACGATTGTTACTTTGCGAGAAGAAACGTTATAACGATTCACGCAAATTAATGTAGCAGACTGCTTTTCCCTTAATATGTATTTTTCGTCCGAGGAGCGCATTGAACGAAATTAACGTCCAACCCAATAATTTTAATTACTCGCACAGAGTCATAAATATATCGTCCTATACGTCTCGCCAACCGTCGACGGTGCGAATAAACGTACTGCGGTAACGCGCAATACGAAATATAACGTATTTGCAGCTATCCAGTCGAATTAAAAAACGGAGTAAAACACAATGTGGTTACGCGTCGTAGTCGAATTATCGTCCAGGTACAGTCCGTTAGGTTAGCTAGTCCGTTCAATAACCGATAACTGTTTAGAATTTCGATCGGCCGCCTGTTTTTTTCGACCACACAATTTTTAGTAAAACGAAAACGCGCGTACGTAATATTGTACGCTCGTGTACGGAGACGATACATGAAAATGGTGACGTACAATCGATTAAGCGTTGTTATAATTATTAGTTCGTCAAAAATGTGCAGTTTATGAAACCCAATGGAAGAAACGGATCGTGTTCGGTCATTTTGATCAGGTACGTGAAATCGCAAAAAGCAATTAGTACCTGCACGAAACATAAAACGTACGTTTCTACAATTGCATTTCCGTGAGCAATTATAAACATTCGGTTAATATTGTAAATCGCTCTTTATATCTCTGGATTCGTAAATGATAAGTAGGAAAAATATGCGTGTTTCTCTCATTTTCTCTCTCTCTCTCTCTCTCTCTCTCTCTTTAGCCACACCACGAATATATTCGCACGATAGTTTGAAAAACTCGAGAGATTCGTCTCAGTATCGTTGACGATATTATATACCCTACCGTTCGCGACAACGCTAAAAACGTTTACGATTTATAATCCGATTTCTAGACGTCCCGGTGTGGATGTGACTTCTACGCCGCGGGGGTAGGTGGTCTCCGTTTCGTTTTACGTCCCCGGTACGCACGAAAATAGGAAGCTACGAAATATTTTATATATCTCGCCTTTGTACGTCCGAACCGAAAACGGCGTTAAGAACGCCAAACGTATTTTTCGACAATCGGCTTCTGCTGTTTTGACAACGGACGCACGATAAATAACTGCCCCGCAAATGGAGTGGCGAGATGGCCGCCGGTCGTTAAATCATCGGTCTGGTAGCCTCGAACGCACCGGGTGCCCGGCCCGGAGGCCGCATTAACACGGTTTCCATTTATATATATATGTATGTGTGTGTGTGTGTGTGTGTGTGTGTGTATCTATAACAATATTATACCTAGGTAGAAGCGAGTAGATCGAGTTGAAGATCTCATGCGCCGCCGCAGACTCGACAATGGTGTCGCCGTAATAATGTATATTATTATAATCGGCGCACAATACTTTTCGGAGTTCCTTTCAGCGCGATGTTTCTTATATAATACGCGTCGGTATTATATTTATACACGTAATGTCGGTTTTTTTTTATTTATTCGTTCTCACCTGGTCGGACAACCAGTATAATACGTACGCCACTGCGCGTTAAAAGACGCGAATTCAACGTAAAGACCGTGCCGAATCGTCAACGTCTCTCTCTTTCTCACTCTCTCTCTCTCTCTCTCTTTCTCTCTTTCTTTCTCTATTTCATATATTATGCATTATTATTAGTAATATGCTGCACGTATATTATTATACCGATACATTCGACAAAACGCGCACCGATGTCGCACCGAAGACGATCGCTCCGACCAAACCACGCTATATATAATATATAATTACCGTCTCCTGTTATTTATTATTGTGACGACGATGATTTGACTGTGGGAAATGCGTCATATATACTTCGTACATGGTAGTTGGTTAACCTAGCCTACCCGTCAACGGACGCTACCGGGAGAATTCGACGACATTTCACGCGTAGACTAACAAAATATCTTCCTTCACGGCACATCGGCGGTTGTTTCAGACATATTTCGAAACATTTCGTTAAGAATTAACACGCCACGTCGTTTTAAAACAATTGTAATCACCCGATTTGTCAGCTTAACGAGATTACTGATTTCGTAAACACGTCTGGATGTTTTATGCATTTTATATAATACGCGCGAAATTTATTGAACTGCCTATTGCCAGCACGCGGCAGTCTATATGCTATCGATTCAAATAAAATCTAATCATTGGATAATCATAATTCAGATACCTGAATTTGGTATCTAGGCTATATAACAAATGTAAAACTGCGAATTAACACAAGTAAAAATAAACATTTAATTTATAATATAATTTTAATATATATAGTTTATGTACTAGACCACAATTCAATATTACACAAACTTTATACAAAATACATTTTGTAGATTGATATTAAACACAATGAGATAACCCCTATTTCTTTTTTAATCATAATTTAAACCTTTCACAACAATGTTTATTACGACTTTTTCAAAATCATATAGATCTTGATGCGATCTCTGATGTAAGGCCACGACAATTTCGATATCGATTATTTGTCATCTATGCGTATGAAAAATGAGATTGTATTTGTTTAATTTTATCTTTTATTGACGTTATAAAGTACGTAAAAACTAACAAAATTAAGATTCATTATATTAATTTTGTTTATTAGAGAATAGAATACAAAATTTGACAATATATTACCATTTGGTGGGAAAAAGTGGATACATTTAGAATAATAGAAATTACACAATTTAATGTAATTTGATGAAATTTGTATACAATTATAATAAAAGAATTTTTTATGGTACAATTAAAATCTATAGTATTACCAATAATAAAATTAATAAATGAATAGTATAAATAATGATAATATGTTTAATGTTAGAATATTTGATAACTTGATATATACGTGCAATATATTTTGAAATTGTATAAAATAATTAATTAATAGGTTTAAGTATAAAAAAACAAAATAAAATTCCTTTTATTTATTACAAAACAGTATAAATATTTGATAAAATGACTAAACATAAAATACAAATACATTAAATGAATTAAATACTATACCTGTATCACATAATAAAAAAGAGAAAAAGCTTTAAAAAAAAAGGTTTTTTTTAAAAACTATTCGTATTCTTCGAAAAATTATTAAAATGTACTAATATTTAATTAACTTATCGTAATTATATATTATTGCAGCCTGAGAAGCAAACACATATGATTAAAAATTATATAAAAGTATAAATTAATATTTGTACTTTAAACCAAAATGGTTTTTCTAAGTTGTGTATGATAAATAAAAATAAAATAAATATACATAAATATAAATGAATTTCACTTAAACACTCAATCTAATAGTATCTAACCCTATAGCAATACATTTTATAAAACATTTTTAACTTGATACATGAACACGATGTTTTTTAATATAAAATAAATATTATATTAAAGAGCAACGTATAATATTTCTTATATATTAGTAATTGAATTTGATCGTTTTAAAACTTTGGTATTTTATTCATTCGTCGTATCGGTTATTTAAATTCCAATTAAACATTTTAAGAGAATAAAAAGCGAGAAATTATATTTTATATTCGAGCAATGTCAAACGGATATAATCTTCTTTAAATGTCATTGGCTCAAGAATAATAAATCACTATGTAATACAATTTTTATTTGAATTCTTTAGTGGCATTTCAAAGAGCTTTTTTACATAATAATCATGATTAAACACGTGTATTACGTAATTGGTTTTTGTCGAAAGAAGAAAACAATTCTAAAATGAATTGCAGTTCATTACTCTTTTGAAGTCACTGATTCGTTTATGGGTTTAAAGATTATGTTTTGTTTTACGATACATACATTTCGATGTAATAATTTTAAGCCATAAAATTGTTGCGATCATTAGTTTCATTTCGTCACAATCATATTTATTATCCTTGATTTATTTATTTATAATTTATTACGTAATAAAAATATAACGGTTCTTTAAAAGTTAAATTAATTACGGAAACAAGTATGAATCTAGTAAATATAAACGTATATATCAAGTTAGTCCAATGGTTTAGGTATTTCGTTTATTCCAAAAATGTACGTATTTCCATTATCAAACGAAGAATTCAATTTATTATCCGCCAGAAATAAATTAGTTTTTCTTCTCCGTGTTATTTATTATTTCACAAATTACAATATATAGTACAATATACACGTAAAATAATGAAATTTCATTTTAAAATTAATACGACATATTTAAAAAAAAAAACGAATACCGATTTAATGTTACGTCGAATAATATAAGTAGTACATCAGATGTAATTACCGCGATAATAACTAATATTAAATTTTTTTAAATTTATCGCCGATATACCACTAATAATTTTCGATTTACGTAATATGTTTGGCGTTTGGAATCTGTACGTCCGCTGCTGACGCAAAATGAATTCCGCCTACAGAAAAGCGTATACCCCGCCGTATGTTTTCGTGTCAGTTCAATACGCTTCGTCGAATTTCAAACAAATAACTAGTAACCGGCATAATGTTATAAGGCGTACAACAATAGAACACTCGATTGACCAACACGGATACACACGTTAATTCGTCCATCGGCGTGGCGTTTGGTATTTTCGAATCAAAATTTAACACGAAAATTTTTCGTTCGCCGTTGTTTCGCATATTTCAACGTGTCGATAAAAATATACGTAACCTATAAACGGTAAAATAACGAGTTCGGACTACGCCGAACCTAATACAAGTATTATATTACAATTTATCGATGCTTATACAGTTTGGGTAAATATTTCTCTATACACCTCTAAAAATATATTATCGCTAATTGGCTATACGCCTATATTAACATTTTCATACGAATTTAACTAAACCAAACGATTGAAAAATATTTCAGGAAATTGTTTCGTTATAGACGAAATTCCACGAATATAACACAATAACAATAATAATAATAATAATAATATTACAAAAGAGCAGCGTGGAAAAAGCGAGAACCGCCGTTCCATCAGTAGTAAATGTTTAAATAATTCTTTGTCGACTTTATACACTGGCAATGCCGATAAGAAACATATTATCGAAATAATATAATATAAATTGGATACAAGAGGTAAGAGGCCGTTTTTCAAGTGATTCAATTTCGGTTCTTGCTGTGGTTATACGGGGTTGGGTCATCGGATATACTCGGATATTTTGGAAACTTGCCCGTTGTGTCCCTTACCCTCCTTGGCCTAATTTAATTCAAAGGTTAAACGCTGCCAGGAGATATTCACCGTCGGATTCGCGGTAAATATTTATGTATATGTATAAACACACATATATATATATATATATATATACATTATATACCGATGGTTTTGGTTTTATATTTTGGTTATGGCAGGTTTATATTATTTCACTTCCCACCTGAATGTTATTGTTCTAAAAGATATAATAGTAAAAATTTATTGTTAGCGAGATAAAGAGTTCTGGCAGTGTCGTTTCTAGTGGACTTTTTCTTTTTTCCTACGCATTGAAATATATATATATATATATATATATATGTACAATAAGTTGAATACAATTTGGAACATTAGTATTATTTTTTTAAAATATATATTACTATATTTTCTTTAACTAAAATTCTAAACGAACAAAGAACGTTTTTGGTATAAACTGTGACGATGATTATATAGTTTTAAATTGTCTACCGTCGTGTTCGTATTAAAAGTACAAAAGTGCAGTGTTTCGTAAATTTATTCTTCTCTTTTTAATCAATATAATATACTCGTATTTAGGATCATTATATAATTCTATTACATCCTAAAGTGTACCCACATCATTCGTCAATATGTTTTTTATACAAAATAATATAAAATATAAATTCTTGTGGTCGTATCAGATTTTTTTAGATCGTATTAAAAATACAATCTTGTTTATAAAATTGAACGAAAATGTAATTTAAAAAAAATTATAACGCTCTTTTAGTAATAAATTATAATAACTTGTCTCTATAATTAATATATATATATAAGTATACGATGTTAATAATCAAAATTTCTACATACAAACCATTACGTTTTTCAATACTATAATTCAAAACACAATATATATAATTCGCGTAATGTATTTAATTAAGAATCTGAAGAATCTCTTTATTGAGCCATTAGATCATTAAACGTAAATACTAATCATTTGGTAATAGAAACATCGAGTTGATATCCAATATACTATAAATAACGTTATGTGTTAATATAATTATACAAAAATTGCGATATTTTAGGAAAATGTTTGCATAATACCTGGGTGAATTTTCAAGAAGATCGAACGTCAACGCGGACAAAAATATCACGCCACAAATTTAATTTTTTAAATATTACGTATATTATACGAATAGTAATGCGAAATACGAACGGAAATATTTATTTCTAGTGATGGTATTAGTGCAGGGAGAAAAAGGGGATATAAAAACCACTTCGTAAAGTTATCCTACACGCATGACACTTAAGTGGCTATTGGATGAATAACGCCGGTATTTCGTTTAATAGAATAAAAAACAAATTATTTTTAAAGCAAGTTAACAATTATGGACAATCTTCGTGAAAAAATTTATATTTTTGAAATAACGGAATTATATTGATATAATAATAATTCTTGTGATTTTAAGACCATATTTCTAAAGAACATATTTTCGTTAATTCGTTACTACATTCAAAATACTATCGTTAAACATTAAATACGATTGATATAATAAATAAGAATACCCATCAGAAAATTAACACTTTCTAGTTTCGTTCGAATAAATTGATTCGTTCAGTTTTTAACATATGGCATTTTTTCTTCAATCGAAGTTTTATTAGTATTCGTTGATTTCGACTTTGAATTCGTAATTATAAAATTCAGTCGCATTTATTCGCCCTTAGATATTCACATTTAACGTTTAACTGCTTGGGACTACTAGACGTTTATCATACAACATTTTGTATTTCGAATTATATACTTTGAATGCGAATTGACTCATGGAAATTACGCTAAAATTTTGGTTTTATACAGTTAGACAAATTACAACATATTTTTTAATTTTCGTTCGAACACGACGTAAAATTGCTTATTTGTTTCAAAATTACGGAACGTTCTTTAGACGTTCGATACATTTAATTCGAAAGTAATAACAATTTGGGGCGATCGTGTGAAATCTGAAGAGGACTTCTTCAAACACGCAGCGTACAACGGCCGATTTACGTATAACGTTTTATTGACTGACCCGCGAGTTACATTTCCGGTCGAGATACTGAAGGTAAAAAAAAAAACGAAATATTTCACGCAACATCGTCGACCCTATTGTCTTCCGTCGTTAAATCGTATAAAACGATTTACGATTTTTTGTTTTCGTTACAGCGTGCACCACAGTCGATCAGAGGCCTTCGTCGACCACAAGAAGGTTTGCGGTTAACATACATATAAATATATAGCTACGTTCCTCCACATAAAATAAAAAATATTTAACGAAATAGCTGCGTGTTTAAATTTTTCGTCGGAAAACATTGTTTAACGTTCGATACTGTAAACGCAGATGTATTAATGTTACAACGTAATATTTATTCGAAGTTTTTTTATTTGATAATTTACGTAAAATGTTCGTTATTATATCGTATATAAATACATCTATACGCGTGTTTCTTTAGTTTCTGTATAAAACGTTCAATTAAAATATATGCGATATACAATTATAATGGCACGTAATCGGTGTATTTGCATGAAATTTATTTACTACACAAAATATTTTTGAAGTGTCCCAAATGCCTCTTTTTTAACAATAAATACACAAAAACGAATTATTATAAAACAATAGCCATCGGCGAGTTTGACGATCACAATTCAAGCATGAACCGATTATGTTATTTAGATTGACAAAATTTTCGTTTTTTTATTATATAAGAAAAAATCTAAATACCCTCCATAAAATTTTCAAATAATAAACAATTTTTTCGGTCAGTTTATTATTCTTTCACGTTACGATCAAATCATCAATCATAGTTTCGAATTTACAACTTTTTTCCAAAATATATATTTATTTTCGATAGACGCTCTATCTGAAGTTTTTCTGAACTCGGTTTCAAAATCTGATCGTATTATTATTTTTATAATTTATATATGTTTATATATACATACATATCTACCTATCTATATAAATTTTTTATCAACACATGATGGCATAAAAAGGTTCCGACCCCTTCCCATTTTGAACACACCCGATCCAAAATGTGTGTACTCCGTATTAAATCGTATATTATAAACCGTGTAGACCATGGGCGGGTACGCGCGTCCCCTTCTGCGGTTCGGTCCAGTTTGGCGGACCGAAACGTCAATGATTGTGAAGCTTTGTCTATGCCTACCAATATTGCCAACACCGTATACCGTGTACGTGCTAATGAATCATGTTCGCCGGCGAATAGATGTTCGTTTTCAATATTGCGTTTTAACGGTATGGTTTTATCAATCTTTTGTTCTTTTTGCTACTGTTCGGACAAATAAGGTTTTATATTTCGCACACACCCAATGAGTTTTCAATTAAACGCGGCGTGGATCGTGTAAAGAAAAACCGCTATAAGATAAAAAGTATTATAATAATAAATAAGAACGTTATGCCTAGCAATATATTGTCGGATTTACCATTATTATATATATACAGACATGTTCAAGGCACAATTTTCCGGTACCGTCGCCTAACGTTCTAAATGGAATACCATTGTTTTGCGGTAAATCCCAAACACGAGTCGTCGGTAAAAAATAAAATTCCGCAGGCGCGTGCGGAAGGGCGTAAATAAGAAAAAAATACGTCGCCGTTTTAACGACCGGCGGAAACAGCAAATAATAATAAAATAGAATTGTATTGTTTTTGGCAGACTGAAATTAAAACAAATACTATATAAATATATTGTGTAGGTATAATAATAATAATAATAAACCTAGTCAAAGCCACCTCTCTCCGGTGCTCTATAATATTACGTCTGCTTCTGCCGCCGTAATAATTTATACGTTCATTGTATTTGCCGAGTTCTTCGTTGAAACTAAAAACGAATGTTTGTTTATATTTCAATCTCGATGTGTACGTTATTTTTATTCTTTTTTTCTTAAAAAAAGAACGCGATACCTTTTGCTGTTGGAAATTGTATATTTAGTTTTTGCTTTTCCATAACGGGCTTGGATCTACGGTTAAATGGATTTCTAGTACCTCGAGGAACCTACACAAGACGTTCAGGGATTTCATCGTTCACGTTTGTACAATACAACTTCAACTTTTTATGCGCCTTAATTGCCACTACGGGAATTAGGGGTTAAGTAAAATATACGACGAAATTAGATACGGATTTTTTTTAAATTTCAACATAGTAGTAACATCTCATGTTAATATTTACGTTATGTAAACGCATAGTAGGTATAATAAAATAATAAAGGCGAACGAAATATTTCACGAGACGAATATGTATTTTTCTTTCTAAGTGTTACGGTTTGTTATTGTAAGCCGGTTCGTTCGCCAGATTTATTTATTTATCTTTTATTAATATAATCGATTAATAAAAAAAAAACGTTTTTACACTTTGTAGTTTGTACTATTTTATCGAATTACGAATATAATCGATTTAGCTATAGTTAACAAAAGTTCCGAGTTCAAATTTCGACAAATTTCAATCTAATTTACTATTAAAGTAATGATATTCATAATAACGCGCTTTTAAAACTCGTGTACTATTCAATTACGACGACTAACGGAGCAAGACTTGTTCACTGTTCCGCGTATAAAGCGTGGAAAATAATCATGATTTATCTGCGTTTCTTGGTCGCACAATAGAACTGTGTTGCGGTTAAATATAAAATTGCCGGTCGGAAATATTCTCAGCTACGAAAATCCGGTTGTACGTCCCACCAGCGCGAAACAATTTCCGTACGAAAGAGTTTTTAGACCAATAACGATTGCACGTCGTACTTTGGTGGCGCCATTGGTAACGTTGCGACGGTTCCAATAATTTGTCCGACCAATCGTTTTAGAAATAACAATCATCGTCGTGATCAACGTCGAGAAAACGATACTTAATATTCTACAATCGGTGATTTTTTTTAACGTGACGATGTACAAGATATTCTTAAAATCTAACGTACCCCCGAACTCGCCCTAGCATTTAGGTAATATGTGTGTTTCACTACGTTGGGCGTAATATTGTACAGAACATTCGCCTACATTAATTCAATTAATCGACGCGAACGGAGAGTTGTAATTTCACGTTTCCTGAGGTATGGCGTGACCCTTTTATAATAATAATGAACAAAAAAAATCTATTAAATTCTCCGGGCGCATTTACGTCGGCGTGTAATATAGCGTTATAATTTAATTACTCGGTCGTACTCGGGACAATAATATCTTACATTAACTTATTATACCTGTCCTATGGATGGCATTAAACGAGTGTAAGAAACTCGAGTTCGGAACGATTGAATAAATAACGAATTTCGCGTTTTACGGACTTTCAAGACGAGTTTATTCACGAATATCTCTCCTCGACAGTTTTGGTTCATTCAAGTGCGGTAAACCACTCGTCCGTGATGCACTGGATTTTTTTTCCGGAGCTTTTGTCTTTTGTTCGTCCCGTCTTGTTTAAGAGTTTCTAAAAAAAAGCGTTCAATATTAATGTGTTCATTGTGTGTGAAAATGTTTAAGTGTTGAGCTTATCTTATTTGACAGATACATCCTTATCTTTATATCGAAAGCTTATTTATTCTTTATCGGAACGGAAAATATCTAACGAAATAACCGCGCGTTTTATGTCTTCGTCAGTAACGTTGTCTAATGACCAATAACCGTTCATAGACCACTGCATGTTTGAGTATTGAATTGAGGGCTTTCACTGATTTTTCAACGTAATGTAAGTAACAATTTTTATTTTTCCTATCAAATAGTTTTCGCAATATTATTGTTATTCTATCATAGACGAATATATGTACATCCACGTATCCGTAGTCTTTATATTATGAAAACCATGAAATATAATATACGACATTATACAATAGTGCGTAATTGGAATATTGCATAAGATGCATTTACAAATATGTCTGTGGTGTTACAAATGTATATTTTTGTAGTACTAAAAATATCTGACTGATATTATTTTCATATTTTACAAAATTAAAGCTCATTTAAAAGCGAAAATCAGTAATATATTACGTTGCAATCGAAAAATAATTATTCGCGATTAGTGCAGAACAAGTGTTATCGACGATTTTGATAACTATATTTCAGGTGGAGCCTATTATGTTCTTAGATTAATCGATTGATTTTATTTGAAACTTTTTGAAAAAATCGTTGCATTTATATACCAAGAACACCTAGAAGAATCTTAAAGTTTCTAAAAATAAAATCACTATATGCTCTAAGAATTTTTTTTCGATTGGTTTATTGTATTTCTTTACAACAGAGCAGGCAATCAAACCTCATTTTGCCTTTAAAAACGAACGCAATAGGCAAATTCACCATTTTTTAAATTTACTTCGTCGAAAGAACATTAAGTTTGAAAATTTTGTAGTTTGTCTTTTGTGCGATTTATCTTTTCCGAATAATTATTTACCGAAATTATGATTATAAACTTTTTTCAAATGATGTGTTTATGATGTTTAAAATGGTCGTGTTATCAGAATTGTTTTGCGAAATTGATTCAATAATCTGATCACACTATCTTTATGAGCGTTATCGATGTAATATCTACAGAATAAATTACTGTCCTAAAAATATTATTGTTGCATTAATATTTTTTGTTAATTTCCACGTAAATAGAGACCAAAATTTTATTAAAAACTGTTTAAATTCGTCTCCTATAAAAACCACGCATTTCGAATGGGGGAAAAAGTGAATATGCCTCACAGTTTGACGCTTAACTGTACGCGAGTTTGTCTCACGAAAAATGTTAACTAATATTATAAACAGCCAGTATATTGTTAATGTCTTCATTGCATCTGATAACGTACATTTTATAGCTATACATTTTCGTGGTTTTTAGCGGAATTTTCAATAATATTTATGGAAAAGGTTCATCCTGATTGCTATACTGGCACTGTTCGCCAGTTACCTAGAAATTCATAGTATCATGTTATTATTAGTATGCTTATGAACTAAAAATCTAACAGGCATAATACAGTAAAATACGAGGCGGATTACAACTTGTTTCAGTGTAATTGCAGGTGTTCAACAGTAACAAGTAACAACCAAGAGCCGTCTAATACACAAAAACTATAATACGTCGTTCGTGTGTATGTGTGTGTGTGTGTGTGTGTGTGTGTGTGTGTGTGTAATAATATCAGAGGTACTCAAACAAATTGGATCGAAACAGTTTTTCTGTCGATTTGTTCCGTCCAATCGTTGGAATGAATACGCGTTCGTTATACAATTCCCGGATTGCGGTTTGAGCAAACATTGTTACAGGCGTAATGGATTGACAAAGAATATATTTGTTCGGACAATGTACACAAAATTCGGAAATAATTGTTAAACAGGTTACAAGTACCATTGGAATCACGTGTAGCGCAATAATTGTCAATCATTATGTCCGCTATATAATGTACGGCGTACACACTCTGAACGTAGAACGAGGAGGGGAGTTTCGTTTTTAATCAATACATCATTTATCGGACGTTTTCGCGGTAGAAAATAAATTCGAGCACCGTTAAAATTTCTATAAAGTACACGTAATACAGCGACGTATTACGTATTCGGTCCGACATCATGCACTTGTGTTCTCGTATTATTTGTTTAAACTACGTGTTTTTCGTTTACTGGGATCGAGAAATATATATATACACGACGTACGTTTGTATATTATTTTGATTTTTCATTTAATTAAACGAATAATACGTTATAAATATTCACGACGTCGTTCGAATTTTTATTCTCTTTGCCGACGATTTGAACAATATATAATACTCGTAGACACATTTGTAAACGATTTCTTTACGAATTGTAATAATATAAACTTTATTCGTTTGTTCGAAATTGAAATAAGTTTATTAGGGTAATGTTAAAAAAAACTCGTCCACACTTCTCCTTAGAAAAGTCGGTTTATTAATATTACATACGTATATATTATGTACTATCGGAAAATCGATTTATATATATATATATACACGCATATAAATCACGCCCGAAGATAAGACTCGACGATTTTTAATATACACACGCGTATATTTCGAGTATATTAAAATGGATATTAATATTTAGCTTATATGACCGCGAGCGTGTACCGTAGCTGCCGCATACCATATCGTTGGCGCGCAATAGACGTAGCGTAGTTGCACCGTACGTTGGGCCATAGATTTTCGATCGATAGCCGTCGTTTCGTCGGAAGTAGCCAATTTTATTGGCCGCCGCCGGAGATAATTTGCGGTTTAATTAACGTCGCGGAAAACGCTAATTATCGATCGACGCGCGCGCGGTCTGATAATTACGCGTGGCCGTGGCTTTTTGGCGACCACTTATCACGATGATTTATGACCGACCAAAAAACGTATTATAAAAAAAAAACAATAATCCGTCCCGACAAACCGGTTTTGGCCACTCATGGTAGATACACGTACATATGTGTACGTAGGCGTGTTGCGGCGAGTACACGTCCTCTAATATTTCGGAACGTAATTCAAAACGGATACCCACACGGATAATTTAATAGTAAACAAGCTCGTATAGGAGTAAAATAATATTAAAGCATCTCGGTGTATCGCGCGTTTTTCGCTCGTTTACAGACGGCCATAATAATATTAATAATTGTCGTTATTAACATACGTCCCCGCCGTACCGTCGACCGGTTATTAATAATACGTTACGGAATACGCGGATTAAGTCCTAAATACCAAGATCGCGGTGTTTCTATTTCTTTTTACGATTTCACATATTCTGTCAGAGGCGGCGGTGATGATGACCACAAGGACCGCGTTAATATAATATGATGTTAAAAAACTATTATTATATCCGTAATAGTGTTTAATATGTAGATTAAAAATCGAAACGGTTATCGGGGAAAAAAATAACGTTTTGCCGGTAAACTACACCTGCACGACTGCCTACCGGTCACATGCTTACGTACTAACCCTGACAGATTTGTAAAGAAAAAAACCGGATTATCACGAAACGATCCTAATTGCGCGACATTAATAAATGTCTGCGGCAGTTTACGGGGAAATTATAATATTATTATATGTGTGTGTGTGTGTGTGTGTGTATACAAATAATGATAGTTAAATCGATAACTATTTATTTAAAATCTTCGATAAAAAGAAAAAAAAACTAACGCTGGAGGAAACACTTATATGATAATCTTGTTTGTTCGTCATTGAGAAAAAATTGCCACCGACGGTCGTATTTTATTTATATCGTATTGAAACGACGATAGTCTACCGTTATTATCGTTAGAGTTCTTAGCGAATAATTACGTAAACAATCGATAAAAAATGGCACATTGGTCGTTTAAACGTTCGAGTCCGATTACTCGGTTCTTCGAATACGTGTATCGTGCGTCGTTTTATGTGTTTTTATTGCGTGCTTAACAACGCGCATACACGGATCAATAGAGGTTCGCGATGAACCGGTCGGTTACGATTTGAAATTGCGAACACGGTTATTATTATTTATTAAGCGATAGAATCGGTGTGCGCCGTACGGATTAACAACGTATGATTCCGAATAGACGAAAAACGTTTAATGGAAATCGTTATTTTATTATTATTATTAGAAACTGAAATACGCGTAGGTGTGCACACATAAGGCTTTCGACGAAATAACGTAACACATTCGGGTTCAACAACATTATGAAGGATCGAAATAACCACAGGAGAAATATAAATAGATTCGTTTCCGATTTTCACTATACGTATAATTGACACCAATATATGCACGTTTATTACTAAAACGAATGTAGGTATTGCGAATGTATAATAGCGTAATTGTTTATTTACGTTCGTAAATGTGACATTTGTCTATGTTATTTCGTCGACAATTTTCTTTAGAATTATTTTAATTTGAAATTTATATTACTGTCCGTTGAAAAATCTCACTTGGACGACGTATTTCTATTAGTTTTAATCACGACATATTACTTCTCGGATATTGATCGTGGCGACAAACGAGTTATATATAAATATACCATTTTAACCACTTGTGCCGTTTTAATCATGGTAAAGATTCGTTCAATGTAAAACTAATTATTCAAAGTCGGACATTACGCACCATTAAATACGAAAAAAAAATTGATCGGAAACGTAATAAATATTCGACTAAGAATCGAATAGTATTCGGAATAATTTTTGGAAATCGTTTTTAAATTAACGTATTCGATAAGAAAAAAACAAATGAATTATAACGAAACAAAAAAGGTTCGTAATATAACATTAATCACTCGTATTGTAGAATAATAAATATAAACGTTCGGATAATTGATTTTTATTATTTTAATATTGTTTTCTATTGTAGTAGGAATTTCATTTTGACTATTAAAAATAAATATTTCTTTATATTATATTTATATTATTCATAATATAGACCTTCGGAATGAGAATCTGAGTATAAACGAGAAATATGAACACATAATAGGGAATTGAATTCTTTAAAAGTATTTTTAATAATTAATTGTAAAAGTGATAATTACCTAACGATTAAAAAATATTATTTACTCAATATTTTAAGAACGAAATCGCAGAAGATTATAGGAAACTTCATTTGCGATTAGTGTTGAATTTCCTTAATTAGAGAATTTAGCTGAACTAATAAGTGCTTAACTAACTAACTGTTTCTTGTTTGCTAGATAGATACAGTTTTCAACACATTTTGAATTAGTATAAATTTATATATATATATATATATATTATGATGGCTAAATATTATTACATTTATTAAAAAATAAAACAAATAAATATATATGTCTTTAGTTTATTAGTTAATATAAATAATAATAAAGTTTTAAAAAACAAATTATTAAAGTAAGATATTCACAGGATACGTTTATTAAACATTTACACGAAATATTTGATATACTATATTAATTATAGTATAATTTGGAAGTATAACTAAACGTAAAGTTTCGAAATTAATTTTGGGTAGACTTCCAAACATACACCACGTCAACAAGAGTAATACTTTTATGGGTGTTATCACTTTGGTTATTATTTTATCATTCCCGTACAATGTACTACAATTTTAATATAATCTACAACTGTAATTATACCAAGGCGTAAAGCTTATTTTATTTAAATAGTCAATGCTCAAAAAGCAGAGAATTAGAATTTTTCCTTTCAAATTTTTAAAATACAAAAATAATACAATTACTGAGTAATTATTATCATTAAATTCATTCATAAATTCTATATATACAAATATATATATAAATTTGACGAAATTATACACGTCAATATTGAGCTTTTCGTTTATATATTTTTCTTCTTACACCCGTAAATATTAATAAGTGATATGATTTTTTAATTAGTCAACAAATAAAATATACGTAATCTAAATTTCAATTCATATTTTAATAAACTAAACAAGAAATCCCAATGTAATAATTATTATTTTAACTTTAAAACTAAATGTTCAATATATCAGCAAATAATGTAATTATCCGTTAATTATTTAAAATGCGCGAACGAAGAATTCTACGTGGTGATTGTGCTTTGTTCATTTACATGATCGTGATTGGCTGTACAAAGATGTATTAGAATTCACGCGACTGTGTTGATGTTTTTTCCAATAATATTGCGTTAGTCTTAAGTTTTCTGTTCGCCGGCTTGTCATCGATACATTCCGCGGGCTATAATAAATACGGAGGGGTCGCTTCTTTCGAAAACGGATTGAAATTATTGTCAACATTTGTCTTCTATAGTCATTTTCGAGTACACGCCGTTGCAGTATTGATTAATGGAAAATGCTCGTCCATCGTAAACAGTAGACGCGTTTGAAACAGATAAAATTCATTATCGGGCAGCGTATTTGACTTTTGCATTGCCCGTCGTCAATTACGTCGGACTTCGTCCTCCATTTGTCGTTGATCGGGTTCCTATCCCGAGCGAAATATTCGCGTTTCACGTTTACCCCTAACAGTTTAGCGTTTTGGTTGGAAACGTCAGCATGGGGAATGCAGAATATAACGTCTGTCCTCGGTCTACGGATATCCGTTCGTCGCATCGTTGTTTCCATCGCGCTTGCTATTTTCCTTGTTGGTTTTTCCCCCCGGGTGTACGTTTTCGGTTCGCTCGAAATGAAGGGGAATTATATTGATCTTTTCGCCCTAAGTCTGTTAAGCCATTTCTCGTCGTTCAAAGGCAAGGAAAACTACCAAAGTTTCGATCTAATACAACCATGGGCAATGGGCATTTCCCTGTAGTTGTTTTTTTAGCTTTCTATTAACAAAAAAAAAAAAAAACGTTTTTCTCTATAATGGGGGAAAAGATTACGTGTCTTAACTATAAGTGGCGGTTAAACTGTTTTTCTCTTTTATTCAATAATTGTATCATGGAACAATGTAATAATATTATTTTCATCAATTCACGTTACGTCGTGGACTATTAATGCAAGCGTCGTTGTATATTGCTGCAGGTGCACGTGCTAAAACTCATAAAAATGATAGCTGATACAAAAACATGTCGATACTGCAAATGTTTTGACTTATAATTATTAGAAAATCACGTACGTTAAATAGGTTCATTGAAAACCAAACCCAAAATTAATTTATTAATAAAATTAATTTATCTTCAAAAAACAACACGAACGATAAGGTATTTATTCGCTTGTGTATATACGTAAGTAAATGCCATTTTCAAATTTGGACGATTAATATTGAAAATAGTAAATATCGGTGAAAGTTGACGAATAAATATTAACCAATATTAACCGTCGGATGAACTATAAATAAAATATAGTGTGCCGAATATTATTTTCCTAGTGGTTCAATAGGTTCGCAACAATATATTTCTTATAGGCGTTAGACGACGGGCGTATAAATTCGTTATAAATGCGACAAAAGCAAAATTAATTTTGATATCGCGTCAGAACGTTTTTGAAAACTAAAAAAAATTATACCTCGTTAGTGAGTTCTTTACTACCTATGAACATCTTTTGTACATTTTTAAAATATGAAAAATATATATATGCAGGTTATTTTTTTTAAGGTACTACGTATAAAACACTTCATCCACAAAAATTATAGATCATTTTCAAATAATCCCCGATGAACTTTTAAAGTGTGGTGTATTGAATTGATGTGACATTATTTTATAAGACGTGTTCATCCCATAGCTGACCAAATATGTAATAACGGTGATCCAGGGTGACTGGGACATTAGTAAACACGACATATTCAAAATACAGGTGTTACTTGAAGAGAGGTGAAAAGGAGAAATCATCGGCAACACGACGGTTGGAATTACGCACGAAAGAGTATACCCATCAATAATGAAACGGAATGACATCATGAAAGCTTAATATACGCACCTACTATTGTCTGATCTATGAATAATACAATTGAATATCATGTTCAGGACGTGATGCTTTGAGTTTCATAATTTTTACTGTGTGTATTGGAAAATGAACGAAATAAATATTGGGACGTTATCGGCACATATTTTACGCATTTTAATTATTATTGCGAGTCGAAGATATTTAAAACTAAACACCCTTTTATACACCCTCTCAACGCTGAAATTAGTTGTTTTGTATTTTAATATTTACGGACCACAAGAAAAATATACCCCTGTTATTCCCTCGAGTAAACTCATCGATGTTTTTTTTGCCTTTCTTTTAATAGCTGTCATTATGGAAAATCATCTGGAACCTATTTATTTAAAACGCCTTTATAAACAATTTTTAAACGTTTAAAACAAACAGCGTTTGTACTAAATATTTTTCGTAGCTCAATAAATATAATAAATATAAAGAAAAATACGTTTTGTTACACTAAAACCATCTCCGATTGAATATTCATTTAATATTAGATCGTTAAAGTCTAATAGGTAATCTAATGGTAATTCATTTAATTAAGTAAATATGATTACACTTTTATAAACGAGCAAACAATATTTACTATAGTATAAATGTTACTTAAACCTGTAGTGTCAAATTACAATTTTCAAATTTTTTTTAATTAAAATGACCGAAAATATATTCAGTATATTTACGGATGTTGTCTGAATTATATAAAAAAAAGACTGACAATTACGTTAATTTTATTTAAGAGTTTTTCATACAGTCGAAATATACACTTTTATACACTTTATAAAAGTAGACAATATTAACCCGAGTCAGTGTAATAACCAAAAATGTAAGATTCAAATAAAGGTAAATAAATATTTACTCGGTTATAATTTTACTACTATATCATTGGAATTGGTGTTCTAGGGACAAAGAATAGAGATTTGATTAGAAAAAACAACAAAAATAATACCGAATCGTTTTTGAACTCGTATCTGACTATGACACGCAGCAACTATGTAGTTGATACGTAGAAAAGTAGGAACAATGGCTTCAAAATAGTTTGTGAAACAAATGCGAAACTTTGGAGTCGGTTATTCGCATCGGTAAAAGGCCAAGTTCATCCGTATACGACAAATCTATTCTATAGCAGATTATGTTCGTAAATTCGGTACATGCACATTAAAGTTCACTTACTTACGTTAAGCTTCATCAAATTACAATAAGTACACTGTAGTTCAATTATAAAAATATTATCGGTGATAGAAATGATGCGAAGAAGGATGAAACGTTCAACTTAACCAATACACGGTCTCCAGTATACAGCTGCATTGTCCATAGAATAGTAACGGTATTACTCGACTTAAATGTAATATTTTAAGCAATTTGTTTGATTACATATATATTATCAGTACGAGAATTATAATTGTTTAAAATAAATCGAACGCTGAAATTTAATTCCAATTTAAAAAAAATATGGAATTACGTTCTATAACTATTTTTACAATGACGTTTCTTTGTATTATAAGAACATTTATAATCCATATACGATAAATGTATACGTCACGTAAATATAAATATAAGATCTACGTTGATACGTGTAAGCAAATAAAACCGTCCATTGGCGGATACTCCGGCAGATCTCTAGATCGTTTCCGTTTTAAACGATCGGGTGAATGTTGAAAATAATACTGAATAATAATAATAATAATAATAATATTGATTATAATAATATAAAACAATCAACCGTAAGATTGTTGGATGTCAGCTTAGCAATCAAAAGCTTAGGATGAGCATCGAGACAATTCCAAAATCATTTGTAGTACTAATTCGTTTTTGGTAAAGAAGTTCGTGTTTTTGTGGAGCGTGCCACTGGAAACGTATGTAGCAGCGAAAATAATACGGATGATTTGGGAAACACGACGATGTTGGTAATTATTATTTTCGTATACGGTTGCTGTACGAAATATAAACCAATATCGACAGCGCTTAATAATAGGATTATATATATATTTGTTAATTACAACGTATAGTGTTTATAATAACGCATTATTTGGCTTCAGTAATGTATGTTTAAGGTAATAATACACAGTTCATAAAACACCGTTACTATTACTACTAATAAAAACATATAAACTCGTAAATTGGTGACTTGTGCAGCGCACGGCTGTATAATTATTGTCTACATTAAGCGTAGTGTAAACATTGATGGAATCATGCGAACCATTCCTGAAACGTCGATTTTCGAAATGAAGAAAAATATACCGCCATAATATTAGAGTAAGTGAAGCAATATATAATACACGTATATTTTTCTTTACATATTCTTTACATAAGGGTATATGAGATTATATCTAAGTGGTGCAACGTTTCTATTCGTTCGCTGGTTAAAAATATTTACGAGTTTTTTATTTTATGTACAAGACAATGTAATCGAAAATTCACCTATTGTAAAAATCCTTAATTTTGATATTTAGGTATTTTGTAGTTACCAATAATAATCGTGGACATTTTAATAACGATAAAATCGATAATGAATCCCAAAGAGACAATATATTTAGTCACTCGAATAAAATATTTTGTTGGCTTCTAGGTTTCTTGAGAGAATTTTTATATGTCCGTCTGTTTTTACTACATAAACCGATGGTAAATATTTTACAACTGATAACTTATAACGTTCAATACTAATTTTTTATTCGTTTATTTATTTATTTAATGAATTTTTTATTTATTTATTTTAGCTCTAATGAATGAGGCATCCATTCGTACCAAAAAATAAATAAACCACGTTTCTGTAAGCCGAATATTAAACACTTGTTCAAAACCTAGTAGTTAATTTCCTTCTAGATTAGTTATTATTTCTATACGGTGTTTTTTAAAAATAATTTGTATTCGTCGTGTAGCAGTCCTTTTTCGTCAGAAAGAGTTACAAGAGCAACTGTACAAGTTCGTATAAATGCTAGTAATACAATATTTTATTACAAATTACACGTATAGAAAATATTGTTAGATATAAAGTTAATTAGGATGTACAACGAAAGTGTCTCAATGTTTATAAAATATATAATTTATATAATCACTTAAATTTTGAGAAAATTAAGGAATACAAAACTCTGTTCGTAAAAAATGTCTAAACACAATGATTTTTCATTGCTTTCAAATCATATTCAAATAAAATATGGAATTTATAAAGCTTATTTTTTTATAGCATAAATCTAAATTTCCGATTTATTTTATATTTATTCGTCGAGGATGATTAAACGGCAAAAAACATACTACGTTCTAACGTGATAATATTGGAAAATTAAAAATAACAATATTGTGTTAATTTTCAAAATATTTATGAATTAAAACTGAAATATGATGAATTGTTCGATATTTCCTATTTAATTTGGATTTAATAGCGTTGATATTTTATGTATACTGTGTTTTAACATCAGGTTGGGTTGGTTTTGGAATTTAATTTTGTTACATAGTTTGTCCAGCGTTGTTTAAATTCATTTTGTTTAGATTTACGGAATATTCTATAGTAAAAAAAATATTACAATGAAATGTTTAGAGGAGTGAACGATTCAACGATCAAAGCGGTAAACGGAACAAATAAGTGACAAAAAATGAAATAAAAAAGTTACGGTTACCACGGTTTATGTAAATTACGTGAACTAGTACTTTAATTTATTTAATTATTTTATAATTAATTAATTAAGCAACACAATATCACGATTGAAAGTATTAACCTGAACAGTTGATAAGCTTCGGTTAATTAATCGAATTTGTAGTAAGTTGTATTTGTTGTAATATTATAGTATTGACATTTAAAGTTGGAGACTAGTAGAGTTATATTATTTTTGTCGCTTTATTTGTATTTTGTTTGCTTCAAATGTATCAAAATTAAACTTAATAAACGAATATGTTTAAGTCTAGATGCATATAATTATAGTAATTTAGTTAAAATACGAAATGAATTTTTATTTGTGTCATGACATTCACTGTACGAATGACCGGTTATTATGATGAAATATTTTTTTATAAACAAAACAATATTACCAGTATATTAATGAGAAACGAAACATAACGTTTGTGCATTTTTACTTCATCTAGCTTTTATCGACGTTTTTAACGTAAATTGTTCAATTTCCATATATGTATACAAGCGTGTAACCTAATAAGTATAATATTACGTTTAACTGCAAAATAATATTAAAATTCAAAACTACGTATTTGATACATTTCAATAAGATATGTTTAAAATCGATATGATTTTACGAAGATGAGTTTCGTTTAAACGATTTGAGTATAAATTTTGTTCCTTGTTGACTGTATTGTTATTTATTATTTTCTCTGAAAATAAGCACCAGCGTTTTGTTATATTCGCGTAAACAAGTCATTCATAAGTCGTTCAACAATAATTGAATCGAAACATAACAGTTATATATATAAACGATTGTTTTGATTTTTATTATATTTCTAAGTGTTGTTTTAATGAAGTAGATCGCGGAAATCTTCACAATTTTGTCGCAATTAATTTAATATAACGCCGATTATTTTATTCAAATGTCCGATTTGACTAATGTGGGTTGTAAAATATATCGGATACGCCTATACGTTTTTCGATATTGTTAAAATTGAACAATAAATTATTTTGTTGTTTCATTAGGAGGACGCGAGCTATTCTTCGGTCAACAGAAAGAATATGAACAAATCGTAGAGAATGTACGGCACGGTTAATCGTAACGTTATTCTCGGCGCGTGCGTATTATTAAAGATTATTATTACGAATTTGGTTTTTTCCGTAGATATTTTCATAACAAAAACCGGAAATATTTCCGTAGATACCACAACCCGAAATTACGCGGACCCGAGCCGAGTACGACGGATAATCACACGGTGTCAGCTTGTAAAATAGTATCTGGCCTAGACAACCGGTCTACGAGGAACGCGCTTAAATTAAAATACACCACATGTATATATGTATATGTATATAGACATTATAAAATATACTATAAAAGTTATCTTGTTTGATATACGGATTAATAAGCTATGGGACAGAGTCACTCCACCCGTTTTTCTCGACCGATCCGATAGCCGGTAGCTGTTGCGTTTGCTGGTGTGCTTTGGAATAATAATTATTACGACTATATATATATATGTATATGGATGCTGTAAGGTTTCGCTCTGGTCACGATCTGGTGATGTTTAGGTGTATCTAACTGCCAAGCACGCGTACTTACGCACGAAAAACTCACCAAACAAATCGTCATCGAAACGAACGAAAATAACACACAGACAAACACAAACACGTAGGTATGTACCGTAATAACGAAATAATAAGTTTAGTCAAAAAAAAACCTGTTGCGCAGGGTAAGTGGGTCAAGTTTTATAAAAGAAAACGACACGTGGCGTACAATTAAATCGTTTTAAAGAAGAAAAAATGACTGCCGTTTATTTTCCGAACCGTGCGAATAATTCGTGTTTAGACGTTCATTTCGCGGCACTGTAATCACTTGGCTAGTGGTTATTGTCCACGTTTTTTCGATTAACTTGACAAGAAAAATAGCGAAAATTATATACGTTTATCGTAATTTGTGAGTACACATTTACTAAGGCGTATTATTGATCGACGTTTAGGATATGTATTCGAGACCATTCACTTCGCAAAACGTCATATCCGAATGCATCGACGGTGCCTAGAACAGCTAGAACGTGTAAATTCCATTGTCGTAATTAACGTTCATAAGAGTTATTCCTTTAAACTTTGCTGGTCCTTGCATTATCGATTGTTATCGTTATTGGCATTACAAAAAGAATTTAACGGTATTAAAAAGACCTATAATTAAAATGTTATATCTACTTGTACCTACGCCAAATAGATTTGACAACGATATTGTTTAACGTTTTAAATTTAAAGAAATACCGTTGTATAATTTTTTGATTTTTATTATATAATAACTCATTTTCGATTGACCGTATTGAGTTTAAATATTTCCTATAATCAAATTTTATTTTATACGCTTATTTAATTGATATTACGTTAAATTTAATCTGTGATTTTCGATAAGTGAAGAATTTGTTTATTGATATTTGGTATATATATATTGTGAATAATAATAAATGGAATTGAGGTCGGTATCAGGTATCGAAAAAAATAACGAAAATACAGCTTTAGTCGTGTCCGTATTTTAATTAATATGATTTTCTACCGTTGTCCGTGAAAAATATCAGAAATCTGCATTCATATATTATACATTTATGAAAAATGGACGTGACTTTCAACGAGTTTCCAATAAAAATATACATCGAAGTTAACCATCGCGACTAACAGACGGCATTTTAAATTCCAATTTTATTAAACGATTTAAACAAAAATAATACGGTATAAATTATTCTCAATAAAAGCGAGACTACGTTACTTATTTTAATGAGTATTCTGTTTTTATAAAAGAAGAATATGAATAATTTAATTATAATCGATACGATCCTACCATAATAATAATACATTTAAATCGATCATTGTATTTAGTATTGGCGTTATTGTGAATTGAAATTAATGATGCACATCGTTAGTTTATTTTAAAGTAAGCAAAATTGTTATGACAGATAATGAGACTAAATTCTATGACAAAAATAATATAATTTATAATATTATATTCCTTTTACTATAGTGTATTAAATTTAACGAGTAATTTTACATGGTTGCGATATATTTTGTTAATTAAAAAACTGCAATTAAGGATACAATTTAACATTACACTATTACTTTTTAAATAATAATGTAACGGCCACGTTAATGGTTTTAATAGATTTATGGATTAAAAACTATTTTTTTTATAACGTTTGGAGAATAAATTACAAATTTTTTACGGTATCCCTATATTTATCTTGTAATAAACGTTAGTTATAATTCTACACCATAATACTAACTTTATTATCGGATTAGATATAATCTAAACAACAGTTCAAATGAACGCACAAAAAAGTTAGTATCCAAAACTTGTCTTCTTTGCCGGAAGTATATTGATTAGCCACCTGAATTATGATCATGGATTCGTAGAAACTCTATAGCCATATCAAGACAAACTTTTTAATCTAGTCGAATTGCTCATAATCTTCCTGTTCGAAAAAAAACTTTATTTTTGTAAAAATATCTAAGCTTTTACAAAATACGGTAAAACGGATTTAAAGGATTTAGTGGGAATTTTCATTAAAGATCCAAGTCTAAAATAGAACAATTGTCTTACGAAGTTTTAGTTCATTTAAAAACTTTTTTAGTAGTGTTTAAGAATTGAACAAATTCTATTAGTATATTTTTGGGCTACACACTTATAAGTATATTGAAGACGACGATTATTATTTTGGAACCGAGTTAATAATTAAAACAATGCCCATTCCTGAAAAGACTTAAACAAGTAACGCTAAGTACAAATTAAACTAAACGAGAATACAGGAAACTATTTTACTCGATATCGTATTTAAACAATAATAATACAGCGTTTAATTATTAATCACTAAATCGGTACATACTGGAAATGAGAAATTACTATATATTTTTTCAATAATTTTGTATTGATTACAGACAAACAATATGCAATTATGTAAGCTTATAATATATATATTTATACGAAGAACTAATTGTTCAACAATTATGTTCCCATTGACTTGAGCTGGCTCGGTGTCTTACCGCCGGTGTGGTTAAGTCCAAAATGTTAAATTTTGGTTAGTTTGTACACATCTAACCACACATCACGTATAGCGTAAAACCATTCTTTTGACTGTCGAATATCTTCGGTCTCAACATTCTTCATATCAGTCATATTTGTTTCATTAATTCGCCTTTTGAAGTAGTCTTAGTACTTTCGCATTTTCAAGATAATGATGGTCAACGTGCACAACAAAAGTACAATTTTATAATATATTTTTCTATATTTTGTAGTTTTACTAGTGTTCGAAATATGTAACCGAATACGTAAATAGAATTTAATTTCATTGATAGACGGTGAACGAAGGACGGGTTTGTTTTGAAAAATCTACACGCGTATCGGTGTTCAGATTATATAGATTAACATTATTTTTTGTGTATATGCATTTATATCCAACAATGGTATGCACGACACGAACAATTCAAGGTGAAAAAATAAATCCTTTTTGGATCTGTTATCAAAATTAGTTAATAAAAAAAAAAAGATAAATAATAGCGAACGCACCCGTCGTTTATGAAATAAACTAATTAGCAAACGCGCGATAATTAAACAAAATACATAATAAAAGAACCTATGAGTTCTATTATTATGTATTTCGTTGAATTATATAATAGATAGAAAATAATAAATAGAAATACATAATAATTTTATTAAAAATAAAATTTTTTGAATATCGTGTTAGAAATTGACGAATAAACAATTTTTCCACTTAACCCGTTACGCATGCAACGCATTACAAAATTAATTTACGAAATTATACTTTAAAGGTGTACAATTTCGGTGAAATTCAATAAACATAACTCGATTAATTTGAATAAAGTATTATTTAAAGCACCGGGAGACTGAGCAACGACTCCTTTCAAATACAGGGTAAAACGTAAAACAATTTTTCCGAATTTGTGAAATTGAATTTTAAACAATTCATAATAATAAGTATTTCAGTAGTAATTTAATGTATATATTTAGGTTAAGTATTTTCCCAACGATTAATTAATTTTTTCTATTTTCGAGAGCTACAAAACCATTTGCTTAAAACATTAGCCCCCATTATTTCGAAGAAAGCTCTAATTTATTTTTAAAATATAAAATATGTAATTTTTAAACGCGGACAGATTTTTTAATAATTTAAAATATTAACATTATCTTAATATATATGTTAAGAAATAAATCAGATTTAAAAATATACATATATATATATATATATATTAATTACTATTTAGTAAAATCATATTCAATCGTTTTATGTCTCTTATTTTATTGATTTTAAAAATTTCGATCAAATACACTACGGACGATTATAGATTTTATTATCGTATTCAATTTGAATTTTTAAGCTACAATAAACGCCATGAATTACGCGTACATTCATCATTTCAATACTTTATACTTACCTCAAGTCATTAAATGTAGATTATGTTTATGGTGTGAAAATACAAAATTCTCGTTACCAGTCATTTTTACATATACGTAATATAAATTTCAATTCATATTTGAATAAACTAAACAAGAAATCCCAATGTAATAATTATTATTTTAACTTTAAAACTAAATGTTCAATATATCAGCAAATAATGTAATTATCCGTTAATTATTTAAAATGCGCGAACGAAGAATTCTACGTGGTGATTGTGCTTTGTTCATTTACATGATCGTGATTGGCTGTACAAAGATGTATTAGAATTCACGCGACTGTGTTGATGTTTTTTCCAATAATATTGCATTGGTCTTAAGTTTTCTGTTCATCGGCTTGTCATCGATACATTCCGCGGGCTATAATAAATACGGAGGGGTCGCCTCTTTCGGAAACGGATTGAAATTATTGTCGACATTTGTCTTCTATAGTCGTTTTCGAGTACACGCCGTTGCAGTATATGATTAATATTGAACGACCGTATGGAAAATGCTCGTCCATCGTAAACAGTAGACGCGTTTGAAACAGATAAAATTCATTATCGGGCAGCGTATTTGACTTTTGCATTGCCCGTCGTCAATTACGTCGGACTTCGTCCTCTATTTGTCGTCGATCGTGTTCCTATCCCGAGCGAAATATTCGCGTTTCACGTTTACCCCTAATAGTTTAGCGTTTTGGTTGGAAACGTCATACATATATGTCTTTATTTTTTCAAACTATGTCATTATAATAATCGGGTTATCGTAATTTTTTAAAAATCTATTCCTAACAAAAATCAATACGTTTTTGTTAAAAATATCGTAGCGATCGTTTCGATAGTATAAGGGAGACAACAAACAAATATATTATTTAAATCATTTTTCTATACATTTAAAAAAAAAACCGTTACACGTTACAACAGTGTTAGTATTTTCCACGAACTGACAGATAATGTTGGTATATATATATGCATAAATATATAAAACCGGTACAGTGTCGGGAAAAAAAATGAAAAAATTTGAAAAACATTGCAGGCCTTGTGTAGTGTGTGGAGAATAATGAATAAATAACCAGTGTGTAGGTATGTGTACCTACGTGTTACACGATAATGATGATACGTTACAAAGAAAAACGGGCGAGTGACAAGACTCGGTGCCATCGTCGCAGCTGCCAGTGGCGGCAGATTACGATTCACACGTTTAGTGCCGCCTGGCTGAATCGAGGCGTGATCGGAATGATACACTCTTGCAGAATATACTCGCACGCGCGCGCACGCACACACACACAAATACACACGCACACATGTAAACAGGCATGTATACACACACGCACACACGCATACACGTAGGCATACACGGGGGTATGTGTATTATGTTATTTTGTGACCGGCAAACTGAAATCTGTTCAAGAACATTCGCGTCCGCGAAAGGAGAGTTCGTTCGTGTAATATGTACGAATCGAAGACCTGGTGAAGGAAATAGTGGGGGGCATGGGTATGAAAAAAAGGTCGTGTGCTTCTTAAAGGGCTTCGGAAAGAAAAACGAAATGAAACGCGAAAGGAAAACCCACGTGCCGGCGGCAGCGGTAACCTCGTCAATTTATTCATACGGTTCGGATGTGCGGCGCGTGTGGTGTGGCGGTCGTGTTGTTTTTTTCTTTTGCCACTTTTTTCCCACTTTGGGACTTACGACGGTGGCGTTTACTTACACACGTCCTGAAAAAACAAACTCTTTACCTGAGTCACGACGCCGCGCCTGTTTTACAAACATTACACAAACACGCACACAACGTACACGGTTTTCGTGTGTTTTACAGGTGATGAGCATAGAGTATTGAATATGTGTGTGTGTGTGTGTGTGTGTGTGTTTGTGTTGACAGAGGCGACTTTCGACGGAATTCGCAAACTTACTTATATGACCCCATTGCTGTTTTACATTATATAATATTGTCATCGTTCGACGACCGAAAAATTACGAATATGTACCTACTGTAATATAATATACATTTTGCTGTTGCGTAACAACACGGGAGGTAATGGAGGTTTCATCCAACAAAATAGTATTTATATTCAATTTCAAACGGAAAATTTGTTAAAATATATATCATATATTCACATATAATGTATTCAAGTTCAATTTTGTTTGTCGTTAATATTTCGTATGCAATGTATGCCAAAATATATTTTAGCGTGAATTGATAATATATATATATAATAAGTAGGTTCATGTGGAATAGATTAATTTCTTACACATTTTCAACATTATCGTGTTTTTACAATAAATAAAACCCAATATTCAAAACGATATATTAGATTATATAATTGTATATTACAAATTGTTTTCACTTAGCAAATTATAAATATTTATAATTTTTTTTAATGAAATGTGCTTAAATATCTACTTACATATCTTTTATATCTAAAAAGTAACGTTATTTATTATTTGGGAAATAGCCATAATAGATACTGGCGCAAATCACAAACCACTGTTTTTGGGTCTCTTTTAATTGATAATGACAGATAAGACAATTATAGATGGCATATGATATTCTATGGGTCATACAGTACCTGTTGCCATAACTTCTATCGAAATTGAGTGATTAGTTTTTGATATTAAATAAGTTACACCTTCAAATAATAGTATAAATAATACATTTTACTTTCTTCGGAAAAATAATTTTGAGCCGGTTAATTAAGAATTTATAACGGATAATTTATTAAATTATTTTCAAACCAAACAAATGCATTCACGGTCGGCAAATTTTTATTTCCTTTTTTGTTTTATATATTTGTCCGTCAAATTTGTCGTAATTCTAAACTTCCCACGTAAGTTTATCCTATGTACGCCACCGACAATAGGTGTATATGTTCAAGAACTATGTGTCATCCATAAGTGTAATTATAGCGATATAAATGGGACTTCAGTACCCCCAAGATTACAATTACCATCTTTTACAAACGTGTTTGTTTATTATAATAAATTTGTAGTTTTTAGAATTTTAAATTCTTGTAAATAATATTAGTATTTCGGACGTTGCGCTTATTGTTTACACGAATTGTGAATATAAGCTTATACTTTTCGTGTTTGCGGACAGCGAAGTATTATTTTTCTATAATAAAAACTGTATTACAAATTTACGTTAGTTACATTAGTATGTTAGTGAAGTAAAGAAAGAGTTTGAAAATCGAACACATTCGGGGCAAATAGAGTTTGTAAAAAAGGAATTTAACTTTAAAACAATTTACTCGATCTTAGTATTATAATATATATACAAACATATATAACGATCATATTTGTCGAACGCTCATCAAACGCGCGAGTTTTGCATTTTGCGGATTAATGGGCTATCCGCAAAATTAACATCACCAAAAATGTAGCTACAGTCGCGCTATCGTTTCTTAATGAACCGCCGTGTCCATCGTATAGAATTCACCCGGATTAATAAACGTTCGTTATGGAACGTAAACAAAACGCTGCCCGTGATACGCGTACATATACACGAGCACCCGTTTACTACTGCGTGGATGCACGAAATGTACGCACTTATTTGGAACGCGTAATTCGTCGAATAAATCGACGGAGCGGCTCCGAACCGCGCGCGCTCTATATGTGATTTATATTTTTCCAGCCCGTGTGGCGATTGCGGCCGAGAGCGCTGAAAATATTTTGGCGTCCGTCGAGTGCGCGCCAAATAATTATCGTAAAAAGGAAAAACTTATTATTAAATTCGTTACGTTTTTGTAGCGGGTCGCGTTAACGAAACACTCTGCCCGTTATACGTGTTGTTCCGAAAGCCGGGCGTTCGTCGAAATTAAACGCTTTCACATTTAAATTACGTTTAAAACAAACACGGCGTTCCGTGTAAACGCGTGTGTTGTGCGCAATGTTCTTCGTTGAAACCAATTCTGGATTGTACGTGTTTATTTCGTCGTAATTTTTGCCGAACAACGCTTAACATATTTATTAATTAGCCGAGAAATATTATTCGTTTCGAAGTTGCCGTTAACAAACGCATACGTGCTACGCGTACACTACGTAGAGCATAAATTATTACGTTTTTCGATTTTATATTTAGCCACACGACCAGTCCTACATCCGTCCGTAGACGGAATAGAAAATCTCCGTCACTGCAGTGTCACGTCGTCCTTATCTCGGTTCCACCGGTGATCCTCTAAAAACATTTCAATTTAACCGAACAACAACGAATAGGCAAAACTACGTTTCTCGAGTACAGCGTATTATAATAATAATATCGTAATCTCCAGAGAAATGACTTCAGCGGTGTACAACGATAACTAATCAACAAGGTAATCTTTACATTACACTTATGCGAAATGGGTTCTACCGTTTCTAACGTCAGAAGTTCGCTACGAATTTCTGAATATATATTTGGCGCGACGAGATAACATTAACTATAACGCGAAAGACTTTCCACACGTTACAACGAGTAATATATTCGGTTTAATAACAGACACATTTTTTATGAGAATTTATACTACCCTAAAAATTCTAGTCATCTATTATTGTAACTTTTCATTTTTATGTTTCCCGTAAAATGTTTGAACACATTTTATACAAAAGTTAGAATAATTTAAAACTTATACTCCAGCTTAAATCTTATATATTTTGAAAATTATTATCGTAATATAGAAATATTTACATATTCGCGTCGAAGTTAATCGAAATTAAATCGCAAATAGTATTATATAAAAAAAAACCGATTTATAGAATCTATGTAATAACTAGTTAATTATGAAGTCTAATCGCGAGAATAAAAGAATAATACGTTATTTTTAGAACAATAATCAAAATTTTGTGTTATACAACTAGAGTTTTTATTCAAACACGAAACGTATTTTAAAATTTATAAATAGACGACAATTTTTTTTTTTTAAATAGGTATAGTATTTACGACATTTCCTTACATTATCTATTCCAAAACGTATTATATTTGTACGAGTATTCACGTATCGAAATTGAACTATAACCTTAAAGAACCGTTATAGTGAATTTAGTACGTTCGTAGATATTATCCTATTTGTGTACAGAATATCGACAAGTTAATTTGAAAGTATTATTCGAGAAAAAACTTTCAATAATCTAATATCTAACATAGATTTAGTACTATCGAAATAATCGGTGTAGCTTTCGTTATTCTTCGTGTTATTATATATATATATATGTGTGTGTGTGTGTGTGTGTGTGTGTGTGTGTGTGTGTGTGTGTGTGTGTGTGTGTGTGTGTGTGTGTGTGTGTGTGTGTGTGTGTGTGTGTGTGTGTGTGTTTTTGTGTCTTAACGGCTATACTTTCGAGATGTTTTTCCTTTTGGAATATCGAAATGATAGAATATCGGAAGTCGGAATTTTAGCAATAACTATCGAACGTTAGAAAATCAGTATAGGGAAGTACGGAGAGTTTTGATTAAAAACGCGACAGCCAAGACAAATTTTTAGTAATAACGTTTGACAGTCAGGCGAGGGCGTCTAAAAGGGCGGAAAGGAAACTGTTATTATTACGACGGATCGAGAGAATGTTCAAAGAGTGAAAACGATTGTTGCGCGAATTGGTTCGCAACTCGATGTTACGTATATGGGCATTCGCCGTACAAAACGGATGTGTTTTTAAACGGAAAACGATATTGCGGTAGCGCACGCGGTGTACGCGCGCTATTATAAAATACGTACGGGTAATATTCGTGTGTGCACTACATTTACCGGGCATAAGGTTTGTCGTACGTGTGGCGAATAGTCACCGTTCGCCGCGACGAATTCGCTGCGTGGACGACACGTCTTTCAAATAGGTACGTGGGTGACTGACATAATTTGATCAAACGTTTCAATAACAAACCGGTTGAAACGTTCAACCGTATGTTCCGTACTCACGCTGGAATACACATTGTTGTAACGTCATAGTATGTTCTGTCATACGAACTGTATAACGCTTGGAAGACGTCGACGAAGTGTGGCGACACCGTGGAGTTCATATGACGATAACGACTATAATTCTTTAAACGCGTCTAGTTTGTCTGGTCGGATCATTTGTCCTGCATCTTGTGTTACGCGTTGACAAATTTGGACGTTGAAATAGAAAATACCGACAACGCGTATACACGCGGAGCCTTAACTTAATAAATAAATAATAAAATAATAAATAAATTTTGAGGTAAATTACAAATTGTGTAAAAATACCAAAAAGCTTCTTAATGGCATAACACGTTAAATTTGTACATTGGTAAAATTCATCTTAGATTAGTTACCACAAGTTTACCGCTAGATAAGGAATAATAATTTAAAGAATAATGTGATTCGAATTACTTAGGATAATAATGAGAGGTAACCATAGAAACTTGTGGAAAATTGTTCCAAAGTAATACTGAGATTGGTAATTGAATATGAAGAAAGGATTGTCGAATGTCTAATCACGTGTTCAAAATATTATTCAAGTTATAAAATTAATTTTACAATTTCTTTGACTATTAGAAAATGTATTCTTCGATCGTTTCATTTTTTACTTAAAATTTAAAGTTATTCTATTAATTATACATACCCAATATTCATGTCAATTGTTCAATATAATTATTATATCGAATAAACTAATATCATTAGTATTATTTCAATAAGGAAAATCTAATAATAATAAAAATAATAATCGTTATTATTTTTATCTACTGTAACAGTGATTCGAAAGAATAATATTATACCGTTACGCCTATTCAAACACGTTAGTTAAATTATTATACGATATGATTATTATTTAATATTTTAATACTTGTATAACTAAGAACCGTATTTGAGTCGTCTATAATCATAAAATGTTTCGCAGAATTTCCACATAATATTATTTATGACTCGTTTTTTGCAAACAAAATTCATTTTGGCAAGAACAGCAAATACTAATAACAATAATACTTTAACTACGTTTGTATGTATATATATATATATATGGTTTAAATGTGCGATCAAATATATGTATTAATCGTATTAAACTTTTATACAATTTCTATCGATCGACCATTATAATAGGTACTATATTTTTATGTTCAACAGCGGTAATAAAAATAATTTATTTTACAAGCCTTTTTTACAACTAATAAATGAATCCTTCGAGCTTCGTAATTTGTCAAGAAAAAAACACTACTGCAGCGCTTTTTTCTAATAAAACGTAAATGAATTAGAAATTATCGGCACGTCAGCCCAACTCCGACTGTCGGTATTAAAATATCTTTGGAGTAACACATTTACAAATAAAATAAATACACAAAAGATTTGTTGTACGTCTTGAAATTCCTTTTAGCAACCGATACGGAATGAATTTATAAATAAAAAATATCCTTGAACAAAAGTTCTTTAAATTGAACGTTGAATTTTTTCTTTCGAAATAATTTTATGAAAACTATGTTATAAGAGGGTTATACGTTTATTTTACTCGCCATATTTGAAACGTTTAATTGATATTGAACACGTAAATTAAAAATGATTTAAATTTCAAGCCACGCAGTGCACACTTATTAAATATTAATACAATTATACTCGTACGCTTATTCTAGTTATGAAACAATTTTTTTATATTGTATAATGTCAAAATGTATGGCCACTTTTATTATTCGCACGATTAATTATACTATCCGAACCAAACGTATTGGATACCAAATAATATAAATGCGTGTGATTTTTTGTACGATTAGTTTGAGTGTTTAAAAAAAATACCTATATATATTGAAATTATCAGCGGTCTGTAAATTTTAGTAATAAAATTGACATATTATTCGAACAGGTTTATAAATAAGAATTATATTCGATACTGGTTAAATTTTAATCGTAGCGTATTTGTTTATACGCGTTGATTTAAAATGTAAAAATATTATACGTTTTGCACATTCGAATAATATATATATCGACTTCATAGTACTTTCAATTATTTATTCTTTATTATTTTATATTATTATGATCATTAACAAACTTTTTTACAATTTAAGTAGTAATGCAATTTCAATTGTCATTAATTCTTTAACGTAATATTAGACCGATAGCTGCATCACTCATTCCTACCTAAAAATGTCCAATAATGTTTTTTTTTATTAAAGAAGCTTTTGGTATAATGTTAATATCAATGTTTTTTTTGTTTTACATACGAACGAATACAGAAACTCAACAATAATTGTAGAGACAGATGATTCGAAAACATATTATCAACGCAATCGGTTGATAATGACGAATTTCTACGACAATTGGATTTGTCGAACGTTTTTAAATTTATAAAATATTGACAACAATGATTTTTCCAAAGACGTCTACGAATATACAAGTGGACGAGATTATAATTAAAATTTGTAAACTTAACAAAAAATGAATTCGCGATTAAATGACGTTATTTTATATCTGAATACGTTATTTACGGGTTCGTTTTTTTACAAAAAGGGAAAACAATTTAAAACCGAGGAAGTAATCGACGAGTATTTTTGGACTCTAATTTGTTATAAATAAATTATATCTTTGAATTCCGAACAGTTGGTATTAAATATGTAACATAACAGGCGAATAAAAGTTATTTAAAAATTAGTGCCAGCACAACAACTCCGCTTAGTGAAACAATGTGTCATCGTTTTCAGATAGTAAGTCAAAGACATTGTTATTTTGTGAATCTTAATACGTATACGAATAACTGGCTTCGGTAGCAATCTTCACTGTTACAAGCGAATAACCCCCATGGGTTGTGTATGCGTGGAAAGTTTTTCAAAAACTTTCAAGTGTTCTCACAGTTTCAAACTCGTGATCGTTATGAATGAGAGTTACGTAAAATGTAGTTTTATATACGTTTTTATCCATATGTGGGTGAATAAAAAACACGGAACGAAAATTATAATCAAATGTTTTCCGTCATGGAGTTTCGCCGCGACTCGTGAGATTTAAAGTACGCGTCACGAACGACTTTGGTTATGGAATACAATTTGTGCGATAATATAGACGAGGTCCTTATAACCATTAACGTCTACCTACGGTCGAAAGACTTAACTAATGGCCAAGAGGATATTACGGTCGGGTGAAACACCACAAAGGGTGTCAACGCACTAGCGAGTAAAACGTACGAAACGGTAATTGTTTTTTGTTCGATCAGTGAAAATAGCGAAACATCGAACATTTTTAATTACGACGATATCAATAAGCGAGATTCCGCTTAATTTTACTAGTAAGAATACAATTTTGAACGTCAATTGTCTATTAATAATAATGAAAAGAAAATCAACGGAAAAAACTATTAATATACGATCGAAATAATGTTGTATAGTATAATAAGCTTATAAATTATAACGAGATTCGCATAATAACGACAAAACTTAATCTAGAAATTTGCAGACTACGAGCGATTTAGCGTTTCAATTATTGAATTGTGCATTATTAATTAATCTGTATTGAAATGTGTGGTACACATTAATATGACAATTTAAACGACATCGTGAGTACATTTAGGGGTTATTTTATGTTTCGTTTAATCCGATAACATTATTGGAAAAACCGTAACATATTTTTCGATAAGAGCTATTTGGCTAAAACAATGACTACACAGAATGACAAAGGTACCGATAAATATATAACGAACGACCGTAGATCTGGCTTATTGGAGTGCATTTATCTATTTTGAACAGTAGAATTGACTAATAAACGATGATTTAACTCACGTTGGTATTGATTCATTTCTTCGTATGTCGCCGCCAACGGATACACGCGTCTATAAAATACGTTATTTTATTCATTTGTGTGGTCTCTTGTCCTTCATTGTGCGTTAAAATGTTCTCGATATAAAATTTCTGGAAATAATCCAGACAAGTACCGACAAAATTCACAAAGAAAAACGCGTCTAATTTTAATTTAAAAGTCGTGTAAAAAGAATATATTTAATTAAAACGGCGTAATTTAATTACTTTTAAATTACAAATTACATTTAACATGACAAAACGAATGAATTAGAAATAATAATGATTAAAGATATATAATACCTTCGCTTTCTCAACTCACTATTATGTAATTTAATATAATATTTGACGAGACGCTATAAAAATTTTACGGATTTAAATTTATAACAAACTTGGACCATTCGTAATTTTATATTTAAAGCTATAATTAAATGATAACTAAAAATTCTATTCGTAATTATATTTTAAATCCTAATCAACGCGTAGCCTCTGATCTAGTACTAGCTGATAAAAACCAACAGTAGATTCATTATAATTTATTTCGCTCAATAAAGTAATTAATTTATATTGTGTAATACTAACAATAAGCCAATTATATTAATTATAATAATTACTAATAATAAGCGCAATTTTAACGTATTTGTATTAAATCTTGGTTGTACATATCGATTTGGGAATTTTTAACTGAATTTAAAACTGTGGGTCGATTACTCTAAAATATTAGCTTATTTTCATTGTGAATAGTACAAACGGAATTCAAGCGAAAAATATTTACTATTTGTCCACGAGTAAAAAGTCAATTTTCAATTTTAGAATAACCCGTTTCTATTATAATAACGAAGAAGTTTATACGAGTTGTTGTTTGTACATACGTAAAGAAATATAAAACTTTGACAAAAACAATTGTATATTCAATTTTTATTAAATTTTTATTTAAGTTTAAAATGCAATTCAACATAAACTATAACCGTAATAACTTTTGTTTTTAAACAAGTTCTTCGTACTAAAATTAGATTAGTGTATATCATTACTTGTGTATCAATTTTTTTTAACTTTATAATATTTTCGAGTAAAAAAATATTGTTACTATGTATTGAGATTCATTTGTCGGATTAAATGATGTAACGTTATAAGTTGAATTTTGTAATTAAAACACAATATTATAATCTGTATCAAGTTCAAGAAAAACAGAAGAGAATCCAAAATTGAAAAACAATTATAATGTGTGTATGTGTTTATATTTCATTTTTGTTAGTTTTAAACGTTCTAAAAATACATAAATTAATACTTTTTAACCTTATTATATATTATTTAGAATTTTGAAATAACTTAAAATATAGGAGTATATTAACGTAATCTTATCGATTTTTTAAGCCAATAAAATACATTTAAATAATTGAAACGGAATGATTTTTGTAATATTATCTAACACTATTTTTTTTCTCGCGATTATTCGGTAATTTTTTTGTATTTTAGAATTTTCACATCGTTCCTACAACAGAAAATATCAAATAATGTAGAACTTTGTTAAATTAATTACATATTAAAATTTGTATAAAATTATCAGAGAGGATTCAACCAAACAATAATAACTAAATATTTTGACACTGATGATTGTTCAATTGTCATTCGAAAGAGTTTATGTCTACACAATCCTACTCCATTTTTAATAAAGACTGTGAATATTAAAATAATTACACTAGTTCAAAACCATAATGTTATAAACTATATTGGTTCTTTTTTCAGTGTTATTGTATACATAAACTTCATTATACTAAATATATTGTTTTATTTTAAAGAACATAATACCCTCGATGAAGAATTTTACTCTCTGTCCAGTATTTTGAGAGGACGGATGATATGGCTCATAAAATATGCCTTTCACGCTTTATTTTTTTATTTTAAAGTGGGAAATTGTTTTGGACTTTTTCATTTTCTTAATAAAAATGTGCATTTTTAAAAAATATAAATTGTCTTATACAATAAAATAGAAGATACGTTTCAAGTAACTTACAACAGTCGATGTCATTACCTACTAAGATCCTTATGCGTTTACTAAAATGTGTAAATAAAACATGCGGTTAAAATGATGGAAATACATAACAATTATATAATTAGACATAATAACAAGTAAATATTTAATAAATAATAAAAAAATACATATTATATTTAATAACGTACTTAATAAATTAATACTCCTTCGTTACATGTAATGAATTTTAAATTTCTCCGATACTAATTTTTGATTTTTGTTATGATACAAATATATTATAAATAGAAAAATATTTGATATTAAATTAATATGTAAATGTTAGAAATCATTAACTAACAAATTATGTGCGTGCTGTAGAATGAAAGTTTTTAAAAATTTAATAAAATAGGACAATATAAATTTTATTTTTATTGTAATATTTGTTTGGACAAAATTTATAAAAATATGTATTGGAATTATATATTTTAATAAATGGTTAAGTTATTATTATTCTAAAATTTCTAAAAATCCTTCATTCCTAATTGTCTTTATCAGTACTTAATGAAAACGATTTAAGCTTTAGTAAACCAAGACAAGTACATAATAATTTTTCATTATTATAATTTATAGTATACACTATATACTATGATGAGATCAGGTTTTACGTTTACAAAAAATATACTTTTTAATTTTTAAATTTTGTAATAGATATAATAAAATGTTATAATAGAATTATAATAAAATGTAACTACATGTACTTTTTATGCGTTAGAAGAATTTATATTTATACAAAAATTATAAAGTTAAACAAATTATATATTAAAACTTAAAAAAAAACGGAAATACTGTTAAACCCAAATAATTTTTTGACACTTAGTCAATTTTATTTAAGCACTTTTGTTGTTATTATTATTTTATTTTATTTTTATCTGAATCTATATATATATATGAAACATCAAAGAAATTGTATTGTTGATGGCGAGTGGATAAAGTTTTTCTGTAGGACAATGTTTCAACGAAAATTCGATAAACAACAAACAACAAGCCGGTTATCGCCTTCCATTCTATTCCATTAGGTTTTCATCATCTCAAAGTTAGAAGGGAAAGAAAAAATACCAAAGTGTATATGGAAAGCTCTTCTAGTTACATACGTACACTTTTTCATTATTTCTACAAAATTTTTTTATCTGACAACAAATATTAGTTGTAGCAAGTAAAAAAATTAAATATATTAAACAATCAATCAAAAGCATTGACCATGTACGTAGTGGGTAATATGTTGCATATTATACAAGGAAATATAAAAAAATACGCATTTCACAATTTAAATGTATATAAGTCACGTATATAAATATACACAATATATATAAAAATCATTATTAATAGTGACGTGTCATTTTATAAAACGTACATAGCAAGTGCATTTTAGAAATGAATGAAAATGTGCAACTTTTGTGAATATGCGATTAGAAAAAACCATTCTGATAAAGTGCTTAAAGTTGAAACATAAGTTGGTCCATCAAAACCTTTTTATTCAGTGAAATCAGTCATATTTAAAAACCTACCTTGTCTAAATTGCTTTCCGAATGAAAATTTTTAAAATATTAATCGGATTTAATAAATAAAATTTAAGTGAAATAAAATTTAAAATTATTTAACTATAACTAATAATAATAATACTTTTTTTATTATTTATTGTCTAAAACGGGGAATCCTGCATTGGACACACCGGGAGAGACCGTTTCCCCCGGGTAGTGTGAGACTTTTACTCACTAAACTTTAGATCATCCATCGACATTTTGTCTACCCCGGGATCGCGTTAATATTACTTCAGGGTGGTGTCGATCCTATCTAACCATTATGGCCCTTCGTCGTTGTCCTAATTCTCTGGACGGTCGTGTCTGTCACCGTCGTTTTTGCTTTTTCCGGAGGATCCGCTCGGTGAATGCTGTCACCGCATTCCATGTCTCCTGGTTCTTGAGCGTCACAGCAATGATATTCGCCATTGTCATTCGTTCCACGACTACTTCCGTCTCTAGGTGCCATCGCTGTTCCTTCCATCTCACGCATTCAAAGAAGGTGTGATGAGCGTCGTCCGGTTTGTCGCAGTATAGACAGATGGGGCTATCAACTTTCTGCATCCTATGAAGATACATGTGAAAGTACCCGTGGCCACTCAGGATCTGCGTCAGGTAGTCATTTACCTCGCCGTGGGGTCGGCCCACCCATCCATCAAGTCGGGGAATCAGTTTTGCTGTCCACCTACAGCTGTTCGTTTCGTTCCATTGCTGTTGCCACGCTTCCTTCAGGTTGACGCGGGCCGTCTTTTTCGCCTCTTTTTCAACCTGCTCCGCTTGGGTGCACCAGATCTTCTGTCACTCTAATGCGAGCAAATCAATTAGAAAAACCCCTGCGATCACCAGTACTGCAGCTTCCAAGACAGTGCGGTATGCACACGTGATCCTCAAAACGCCTCGTCGTTGTACCGATGCCATCCTCTTCTGGTACATGTCCTTTCTCAATGCCTGTGCCCAAATCTCTGCGCCGGATCGACTGGTTGACCGACATGAGATGTCGCCGTTTCCTCGGCCTTGGGCCGTTGGTGTTGGCCATTAGTCGGCTTAGGTTGGTCGTCACTGTTACCACCTTGTCGGAAGCCCTCTGGATGTTGGACCAGAAGTTAAGCTTCGTATTGAGTATGACACTGAGGTACATCGCACTGGGAACGGTTTCTATATCGGTGTCTCCAACCTTCATTATGATGCTTGTCTGAATTCGCTTCCTGGTGAACATAACAATCTTGGTTTTGTGCTCCGCCAGAGTCAGGCAGTGTTGCGTCATCCACCGTTTTATGCGGCGCATCGCCTGATTAAGTTTCATCAAGGCATCTTCGATGGTCCGGGCTCTGATGACCACCCAGACGTCGTCGGCGTATGCTTCCAATTCGATGTCATTCGGCATCTCCAGTTCCAAGAGGCTATTGTAGGAGGCGTCCCACAGGTCCGGTCCGAGGATAGATCCTTGTGCGACGCCTCCCGTCAGTATCTTTATGCGTCGTCCTTGCTCTGTATCATACAGGAGAGTGCGATTGTTGAGGTAGTTCCTCATGATTCGTATCAGGTATGATGGAAGCCTGAATCTCTTCTCCAAAGCCTCCAGCATGTCTATTCACCGAGCGGAGTTGAACGCGTTCTTCACGTCCAGGAGCACGAGCACCGTGACCATCCGGGAGTAGTGGTTGCCGGTTTGAGCGTCTTCAGCCATTTGGACGACTGATTCGACGGCAGGGATAATGGAGTGTCCTTTCCGAAAACCGTGTTGTCGCGGCGACAGTCCGCCGGCACCCTCTATGGCCTTCAGTATCCGGGGTTGCAGCAGCTTCTCGAAGAGTTTCCCCGATGTGTCGAGCATACACAGTGGTCTGTACGACGATGATGAGTTTCCTCCTTCTTTGCTTTTGTTGATCAGCAGCAGTCGGGTGGTTTTCTAGCAAGCGCTGAAAACACCGTTCTTCAGGCAGCCGTTGTACATATCGAGCAGGAGGCTTGGACATACGTTGACTGCCAGCTTTAAAATTTCTGACGGAATGTTATCGGGTCCCGGTGCCTTTTTGTTTCTCAGGGAATGAGCGGCTCGTCGAAGTTCTTCCTCGATGAAGAGTGGAACGTCGTCAGGAGCTGGTCCCTCGTCCCGGTCAACTCTCTCAGGATGAGTAGGGAATAGCGTGTCCACTATTTCTTCCATTTTTGTCTCGTCCATGGTGGTGTTTGGAAGACAGCCGAGTTTCTTCATCACGATCTTGTTACGGGACCCCAAGGATCATTGTCGACTTCCTCGATTGTAGTTCGCCATTTCTGAGACTTGCTCTTCCTGATGGCAGCTTTGAGAGCTTTCTTGGCCGTTAGGTGTTCGGCGGAGAGAGGTTCGGCTTCCGCCTTTCCTCTCGCTCTTTGAGCTCGCCGTCTCAGACGCAGGCAGTCCCTCCTGAAGTCTGCGATCTCATCCATCTACCAGTACGCAGGCCGTCTGTTGTTGCGCGGTCTCTTTTGAGGCATGGATGCATCGCACGTTCGCTCTATGAGTTGCATGGTGTAGTCCACTCTCTTGATGGCGCTCTCCTTGTCGTCGTGTCCTTGGTACATTTCAGCGAATAATAATAATAATAATAATAATAATAATAATATCAACTAAAAATAAACAATTCATAAATATTTTTATTTAAAAAGAATTGTTTAGTTACCTAATAATTATGATTATGTCCACATTATGTGTGTGTGTGTGTGTGTTAGAGGTATATTCTTACTTATGAATTTGTAGTGCAAATAGACAGTTTAACGGAGAATTGTTAAAATTGGTAGGTACTAGTTTCAATTCAAGTTCAAAAAGAATTATTAGAGATATCATTTTATTAAAAACTCAGAATTTTAAAACGCTTAAAGAAATAAAATCAAGTAAATTTAAATTTATTCATTCACGAATTTATTTTGTAGAACTTTCTAATAAATGTCTAAAGGAAGAGAGGAAAGAGAGAGAAAGAGAAAGTATTTCAATTATGTTTTCTATACTTCTAGATCATTTTATTATTATTTTTACGAGTAATATGTACTTTAGATTAGTTTTATCGATCATTTATTTTGTTCAGCATCGGTGATATTATTGTATGTTAGTTTTTAATCTAACTTTTTTCATTACAATTTTTTGTTAATTATAAATTTGGAATTTAGTTTGCGACATATTGGCATTTATAAAGCGATAATATAATTCGAAAAATCGTTAAAAATAATCGCTACCATCGTCATAACTATCATTGTTTACTGATCATGACTTCTGTAGCGTGCTTAAACGATTGTATCACGAATTATCATAGAGCCATAGGCCTATCTCAAGATAGATTGTGGGAACATGTCACTTATTTAAAAGCAACGGATTTAGAAAATTCAAGTGGTTACCTTAATATACTATTATTTGACAATGTACAGTTTGGTTTAACAAATAAACGTATTATATTGGCTGAGTTAATATAATTAATATAATAATATATACTTAAATCCAACATTATCTAATATGGATCTTATTCGATTAATTTACACATTAGCTGAATTTAGATATTACTGCAGAAGATAAATATAAAGGTGTGTATAAAACAAATTTAATCAATTTATTTGGCTTAAGTATAATAAAATAATAAATGATACAATTTTCTATTAATAATGTTTTTCGTTATTTTAAAATAATAATCAAATATTAAACTATAATAATAAATGTCGTTTAGAACAAGATAAACTTTTATAACACTTTGAATTACGTAGCAGGCTTATAAAGCTTTAATTTGCTGTATAACTTATTACTGGTTTCTTGTATATTTAGGTTTATGTTAACAAAGTTATATAACTAACTTCTGAATAAAAATACCGTTGTTTTTGAAGTTTAGGAATTAAATTTTCAAAATTAAATTACAATATTTTCATCCTATAACATACGTATAAAAAGTTAATGTCGTGTTTCTTATAAAAATTATATTTAAAGGTAAAACTTTTCATTTTTCATTTTTCAAATTTTTCTGAATTTAAAAATATTTGCTTTGGATAATCGGTTTAATAGATATTATTTTTAAATTCGATGCATTTATTTTGCAGCCACGTTTAAAAACCTTTAATCATTATTAAGTATCCAATAAAAAGAATCACATTTAAGCCTTCTATTTTAATTGAGCACCAATATTTTTCAAATATTTTTTCGAGTTGTAACAAAAAAAGGTTTATATTTATTTTAATATTGTTATCACCCAGCCGCAGTTTATAGTTTTATTTTACGATCGAAATTATTGTAATAAAAATGTCGTATGTAAGAATTAAATAATGATAAATAAATCAAATTTCGAATTTTGATTTTAATAAAATTATAGTATAAGTACGAATATACTTTTAAGTAGCAACCGGCGTAGGTTGTTTGGTGATTGTAAAATGAAATGACAATATCTTTGGAATAATTTAGAACAGTTAATTGTGAGTGGGTTGTCTCATATAATCGTTTTTTAAATATATTTTATTATGGTATTAAAAAAAATATATTTATCATATAGTAATATTTCTGCATTATCTAATTAAAATAATAGAAGAAATTTCATTCTTGTTAAATATTATGTCAAGTAAAAATTATTTATTTTTAGTTTAAATAATTTAAAAAGAAAACTGATTTTTGAACCTAACATTCTAAACAAATATAATAAAAAGTATCAGTAAATTAAATTATGATCGATATATTTTTTTGAATGTTTGTATATTTGGTAGATATTTTTGAATTATGTATTTAAATTCAAATATATGACGTACACGAATCATATCTACACAACTTATCAATAGACGAGATTGAAAATTAATAGAGGACAAAAGAATGACTATATAAATCGAACACTAATGACTAAAATATTGTCTGGTTAATATCCAATATCCGTATAGAACTGAACAGAGCAAGACAAATTACTGAGGAAATTGTCCGTATAAAATTGTCTTCGCATCTCGCTTTTGTCAAAGAAGATATGGATGAAATATTTGAAGTGAGCATTATATATATATATATATATGTATAGTAATAACTATTATTATACTATTTACAAGGGCGATAACGGTAGGGTGGTAAGAGGAATGCGTTGTCGTGTACCGCCACCACAGTTGTGTATGTGCCTTCATTACACTTCTACACTGCTGCAGGTGACCACTACCGCTACTGCCGGACCTCAGGCTTTTGAAACACGGGAGTGGGTGTTATGACGTAGGTATTTGCCGTCCCTTTTAAAGTCTTAGCTGCGAGGGTCGGGACGGGTAGGTGGTAAAAGTATATCCCCGCCCTATTATATCCCCGTCATCCCATCCGAGCATCCGTTTCGAACCGAAACCAATGGCGCTTGATTGTGTGGTGTGTTTGCGCGTGCGCATTTGGCCCTTCAGGACCCTGACCGTGGATCAATATATAGACGAGTAGCGGTCGTCGTCGGGAACGCCGTACCAGTCTGCCTCGCTCGGCGGCATTGGTAATTAGCGAGCGTGGCTACAGTTCTTCAGCGAATAATAATTACAATAATTAGAAAAAAGCCGATAAACACTCCGTGTACTCCACGCGTCACCAAAGGTGAGTTCGGTGTAATCGTATTTTCTTATATTAATCTAACACGTAATTTCTGCGTCATATTATCCGCCGTTCGTAAATTGACGTTTTCGCGTAGAATTTTTAGGTCCTGCGTTAATATTAACGTTAATTTCTTTTCGTTTATTCATTTTGTTCGAGTTACCGCCTATTTCGCTCATCGGTATTTCTCGACAATCATTTAACATTTCGTTATTTTTCGAAGTTGTTTGGTATATGTGTGTACAGCGTACGCGAAATTTTGACGGTAGTCATTCATTATTTTAGTTATTTAGTAGATTTACGTCACAATTATGCGGGTGTAGAGATATATTTCGTTAATATTGTATGGGGCTTTCTACGATTTAATTTAAATGTGTTGTCGTTTTGAACAACGTACGATTAAACGGTGTTAGTTGATTCGAAATAGAAACATTGTATCGTGATTACTAACAGACAATTTTTATAGGGTGCATGTGGTCACACCATCCAATCATAAATCGATAAAGAGTGATCGGGAGCAATAATAATGATTCTGATTTTTTAATTCTTCGATATTGTTATACTTATTTTCCATAATATTTCGAAATATTATATTGTGATTATTAAATTATTATTCGAATACTTTTATAAGTTTTACTGTTGGATGGTAATTATGTATCTTAATCCACCCGCCGTCATTAAGTTTATATCATTTATATACGTCAAAAATTGAAATTGTAAATCGTATCGTGCGTAATAATAACGAAACAGTGTGTTATCGATTTTAATTATTAATTATTTAAATTTAAGTTAGTCATCGAACAAGTACATCCATTTGTTGGTGTATAGATAATGTTGACCTGTAGACACGCTGATCACTTAGTATTTACCATTTGATATTTACCGGGCCTTTAATTGGTATTTATTTCATCTATAGTTGTTGGATTTACTTTCAATAATTTCAAATGAATCAAAATGATAATTTTGTATTATAATTTTTAGTAAATTAATGTATAAAGTCGTTAAATGATTCTCGACCGAAAATAGGTGGTCAGGACAATGTGCTTATTAATCATTCAAATTGTTTTTCGATTCAATAGTTAGAATATTTTTAAACGATTTGATATGCACATGTTCAGACAATTTAACATATTATTAGTGCGTTCTTGTACACGGTTATAGTTTTTACAGAGACCATTTAATTGCTTAACAGTTGAGTATAATAATAATTAGTTATCTTAATAATCATTAAGATTTTTGATGAATGCAATTTTGAATTAAAAATTCGTTAATCAAATTTCATAATCATTTAACTTATGGGCTTTATTGTTGAACTATATGATACGAGAATATGGGATGATGTTAAATGAAATGTTATTTCTATACTTATTTATGGCGTAATAAATGTATTCTCTAAGATGATATAAATCGAAGATCGATAATACGATCAATAGGAACATGTGTATTGTTTGACTTCATGTTATTTTATTATACTTAGTGATTCTAAAGAAATTTATTAATTTAATCCTAATAAATTACTAAACATAATAAGTGTATGCAATATTTAGTAACTTATCTATTACTCTATTGTTGTTAATTACTATTAATTTCTGTTGTCGGATTCAAATTAAAATATGGTGTAGTTATTTAAAAAGTATATTGAAAAAGTATACTTGAAGTCATTATGTTAAGCATATATTTTTTTATTAATACCATAATGAGTTATGCGGGCAATGTTTATTAACAAATAAGGTCAGTAATAGTTATTATTTTTTATAATACTTTATCGTTCCCGCATCATTATTGAATTTCAAAAATTCCACAGGCCAATATTTTTCTAAAACAAATAATTTAATTTATAATTATTTCACTTGTTTGTGTCATATAATATTAATTTGAATTGTTATAAAGGATACATATGTTTTTTAGCGTGTAAATCGAATATCATATTGTTTTACTAAACATGGCGTATTAATGTAAATAATTTGAAATTTGTCCCAATTTTATTTATGTTTTTAAGTTAAGTCTGTTATTATTTTTAAAATATGTTGAACGATAAAATTTCATGAAGCTCTAAATATAGATCGAAAATTTAATCTCGATGATACTTTAAAAAGGTATTTTTAAAAATATATTTGAGTTTCTTAGATAATTTGCTTAAAACTTTTTCAAAAAATGCTATAAATTATATAAATGATATACGCCTGCCTATTTTCAACAAAATCAGTTTTAATTATTTTAATAAAATTTAAGAATATTTTTAGTTTGTCAACAATTTGAATATACATAAAATTATAAAAAAGTATTGACAATATATTTAAAAAATTTAAAAATGTCGACTTAAATAATGTTTTACTAGATACCGTTTAAAATTCGAATGATGCACCATATAAGATGATTTTTGTAAAACGTACAACATTTATTTCTTCAGTCAATTAGTTTTTTATTAAAATAAATATTTCAAAGTAATTATAATATGTACTAGAGTTTTATAAATTTAAATGTATTACAATATTTATTATAGCATTAGTATTTTTTGGTATTGTAAATTGAATTAAATTACGATATATAAATCGAGTGTATGGCTCGTTGAAACAAATACACTTTTTCTAAGGCGATGAAGAAATAATCATATAAAAATAGTAAACATAAGATATTCAACTAACTTTCTTATTTTGTCGAAGTATTATAAATGTTGATCAACTTAAAATTATAATATTTTTTCTTCTACTATTTCTGTAGAAAATAATTTTATGACATAATTTTATAAACATTATTTATCATTTTATTATTTTGAAAAATGTATTTTTATTATTTGATTTCGACTAAGAACGTTTATATGAAAAATTTGAATTTTTTATAATAATTTCAAATAATTATTATGATACTGTTAGACAATTTTTATAAAAATATATAATCTATATAATATAATACATAATAATTTAAAATAATATAATTATTTCGAAGTAAAATGTTTTTATATTTCATATATTTGTATACAGTGTTGAGTGTCAACTCTGTTGTTGTATAAACAATTTCGAAATCGTTTATAGTGTGATTTATTATTTTTATTTCGCTTAAATAAATTGTTTGTAGGTTCAATTGACTTCAATTATTTGTTTTATAAATACAAATGATTTGTTATTTTTATGACATATAATATATCGGATAGCTTACATAATAATGTAAATTATATTCACGACCAAATCAATTAGTTACTTACATGTATTAATACGTTTAATTGATATTGCTAAATATGAAAGTAGTTAAATTCACTTTTATATGCAACATATAATATTATTTAAGTCGAAGAAAAATTTTAGGATGAGAAAATGATCGGTAAGAAGTTTTGTATTTTTACAACTAACTTAAAAATGTATAACTACAATCTACAGCGTGATAATAATGATGGCTACAATTAAAATAATTCTAAATAGCGTAATATTGTTTTTCTTAAACTTTATTTTATGAATATCGTATTCAAAACAATTAAAAACACGTTATGTAACAATAATATAAATTTGAATTTTCATTGTTCATAAATACAAAATTTGGTTTTTTAAATTTTAAACATATTTTAGGTAAGTTAGAATATGGTTTTATTTATCTTGTATAAATATGTAATTTTTTTAAGTATAATTAAATGAAATTATATGTTTTATTATAAGAAATATTAAATAATAATATTGTTGTAAAATTTAAGACTTCCCCGGCTAGTTAAAACTTTTATACAAAATTATAATCGATTTAAAATTATATAATATATATAATATATATTATACATTTATATTACATATACTTCTAGATTAGTAAATAACAAAATATAATAAAGTTTAGAGAAAGATACCAGATTTGATCGTGTATTTTAGATACATATTTTGTAATTGTTTTTAACTTTAAGTACGTTAGTGGTTAAAAAAGAAAGTAATGGAATTTAATACCTTTTGTGAGTTGTTAATGTTGTATAAAAATATATATATATATATGTATAGTACTTTAGTTTATTCTCTTTGTCTTTAAGTACTTTATTTTCAAATAATGTACTCAGTAAATGTTATTTTAATTTTAAGAATAATTACTCTACTTATTTAACAATATACGTTCAAAATATTTTTTTAATAATTTCCTAAATGTTTTCTTTATAGAAATTATGAACTATTAATTTTAATATACCGATATACAATTTTATAGTAATAAATTCATTAGTAATAGTATACATTTCTTTTTAATTTACAGTTTTGAAAAAATATTTGAATAGTATTTTGGATTCATTCACATACAGAAAATTGCCTCGTAATACAAATCAATAGACATGTTGATTCATTTTTTCTATTCGTTAATTCAAATTAACGCGTGTATAATGTTGGGGTTGAATTATTTTTATAATAGTTATATTAAATTTTTATTAGCTTTATAAATTAAAAATCAAAAGAAAGAAATTTTCATTTAATTTTTAGTTAAATATCGTTTTTTATAAGTTCATTCATCATTTCTCATGTTTTAATAGGGGAAAAGAAGATTTAACAATAAATACATTGCTAACTTTTTTTAGTAGTCATCTATTTGATATTAGAAATTATTTATATACCTTCAACTTCACTATAATGTTAACATGAATACTACAAAATAATTAATTTTATTCAATAGAGAAATAAGACATTTTTGGAATTTTTATGTCTACCTAAGTATTTGAAAGATTAATTTCACAAGACTATAAAATTATTTAATCCAATAATAACGAATTATTTCGGTATGGAATTAATTTGATAAGATAAAAGTTTCTACGATTAAAAAGTAATTTGTTACTTAACTTTTAAATGTATTAATTCTTGGCTTTGTCACTATAAATAATTGTGAAATTAAGAAAAGAACTTCAAAATATTCGAAATACTAAAAACATTTGAGAAATGTTAAGAGAATATAATTCTTCATGAGAATTTTATTGGATTGACGAATAATCAATTTTAGTTTTAAAATCCCATAAATTATTCAGACTCGACGAGTTAATTATGGGAATTGTAAATCAAATCAAAATTAATATTTCGTGGATTACGAAACTGCTATAAGGATAACAAATTATACGCAATAGATCGGGGCCATTTTTATCTCATTAATGGTTCAAACTATTAATCAAGCAAGAAATCTATATATATATATATATAGTTATCATTTTGAAAATATTTATTTATTAACAGTTTAAATTAAGTTTTGGAATTTAATCTCTATGTATTAATTAGCGTTTTACCACGTTTCAAATCAGTATTCATTATTTTCAATTATTGTTTGCCAGTTTTAAGTTAAACATGATTACAACGATCAAAAGTTTTAAATTGCGCACATGCCAATTTAATAATAATTTATTGATCCCGTAACCGTTTTGACAATTGAACGTTTCTAAATAATTCGATCACAATGAAACCTCGAGTCAACGGCAACCATTATTGTATATCCGTCGTTCATCGAACCGCTCGAAAATATAAATCTTGTGGAACGCAATTCATCGTTTTCATAATATCGTGTTAAATAGATGTAATGTCCAATTGTGTTTGTACGTTACGCTATAATCGTCACGAATACTGCCACAATGCCGACCGTGGTGAAGAAACGTTGTTCCGGAAGTTTATTTTGAACAGTGTCGTTTCCCGTAATTTAGTTGCGACATTAGTTTAGAAGAAAATACGGACGTTTTGGACATCGGGTGTTTGCCGTTCGTTTCGCTTCGTTTACTCCGACCATAATTAAGTGACAGGATAGTAACATTATTTGAAATTCATAGTCGACGATAAAGGAAAAATATTCTGAGTGGCAGTAGGTTGAATATAATATAATAATATTGTTTTAGGGTGTGTTTTTAATCACTCTAAACGTGCTTCTAAAAATAATCAATGTACTAACATTTTTTGATATAAATGAAACTAATGCTCGGATAGGTTTTTTTTGTACTAAAATTATAAATGTTATACTCAAAACAAAGAAATTATATTTAAAGATATTTAAAAATAATATTATTGTAAAATTGAAAATTGAAAATGTATTTTGTTATTCTTGAAAATAATATATTTTGTTGTAATTAAAACCAAAAGTTTGTAAAGTCTAATTTTCTAATTTTTAATCATGGTTAGGTAAATATACGATAAATTTAGGATTATAACAAATATTGTTTTATAATAAAAATACACGGGAATATAATTTTATTGCTTTACATTAAATTGATTTAATGGAATTAAATAACTTTTGGAATTTCTTTTAGAGTTTTTGTATTTATATCCCATATGCACATACCACATTTAATATGGGTCTTGTTAAACTTTCTCAGTAGTGTATGGACAATATAATATAAATTAATTTAATCATAATTACGGTGTAACGTTAACTTCTGTGAACTATATTATGTGATGTTTATGAGAAAATATTTTTATCCATTGTGTGTTTAGAATTTTAACGATTTTACATCAGTTTTTATTGAAATATTGGTTTTAAAAACAAATTAATTCTCTCAATTTTTTTTTTTCTTTTTTATAATTTAAATTGTTAAAATTATCTAATATAGCAATAATATATTACGGATATTTTGAATAATATATGTAAAGTATTTAATTGAAATTTGGTGTCTAAAATCCTAAAGCTTCTTAAAAATAAAAAAAAAAACAAAAACATATAATATAAAAGATACATAATTAAAATCTAATGGATTTTGTTGAAATAATTATTACATAGAAAATACAATCTTATAAGTTGCTTTTTTTCGTTTTTCTCAGTTTTCTCGAATAAAACTTCATAAAGACTTTAAATTTTTTTCTCTAATTTTTTATATTTCCTGCCTAGTTGGTCAAGAAATGCTAATATAAAAGAAATTTTTTTGAATTTCTATAAGTTCCTTATTTATTTGTTCTCAAAATACTCTTTTATAAAACTTTGAATTAAATAACGAATTCAAATAACGATTATTTATACTATTATATAAATACTTGAGGGAATAATAGTGTTTTAGTTTATTATACATTTGTTCATATACTACAGAAAGTATACGTTTGTATCTTTAAAAGTAATATAATAAAAGATTGTGTATCAGATATTATTAATATTTACTTGAACTCAAAATTATTACGTGCGCAAATAACATCAATTGAAATATTTAAATATTTAAATAAAAACAGCTGTTGACATATTCGCATGTCATGGACATGGACATTTTTGGTATTTTTTTTAGTTCAAAATACAATATAAATTTTTGATATATATATATATATATATATGCGTAATTAATATTATACAATATTTAAAAATAATGAGCTATAATCGTTCCTCAGAATCCTTTTTGGAATATAATAATATATTAAAACAATTCAAATTATGTAATAATAACATTGCTGTCTGAGTGTTATACTTGAACTACAGATTTTGTGATGCTTGTTACCTTGTTATTTAATACATTTAACGAAATGAAGAGTTTAAGAAGTCTAAATATATATTTGAATTCATATTTAAATAATATTGCCATTTATTATGCATGAATGTATGTATAAACAACACTTATTAGGTATAATAACAACTTTCTAATATAATTTAGGAAATTATTTAAATTTTTAAATCAAATTATCCTACTTTATATTTTACCATATAATCATACGTTTTGTATGTTTGTGATCATCGATCATAATGTACTAATAAAAACATGTCGTGTCAATATTACATTATAATTATTATAGGGCAAGTCAAATTATATCTGATAAGAATTGTATATTGATATATACGCAGTGTTATTCTTTTTTATTTTTTTATGTAACGATAATTCTGTTTCTATTTTTAATTTTTTTATTATTTTCTTTGCCGATAATATGTTTACTACCTATATTGTATCTTTTTTTTTTTATACATTTCCAGCAATACCCTCATTGGCCCGGAAAACCTGAAGGCAGTACTTCGGAACCTATATTGTATCTGTGTCAAACAAAATGGAATTGTTTACTGTTAACTAGAGTAATTAAAAATTAGAATTTTTATTTCTAAATATGAAAGTTTGTCATTCCCGCGATATTATTTAACGCGTATCTATTATATTATAATCGTAAAAATTTTATTAATTTTTAAAACGTAGAACTTTATTACATTAAGATAAAAAGTAATATATTTTATATTAATAAAAACATTTTATTTTTGCTTTATTAACATATAGATACAATTTATATGAATATCATTTTATATGAGAAAATTTGTTTCCTTTTATTTGGTTTTAGGGTTTTGTGTTTTTTTCGTATAATAGGATTTCGTAATTATTTAAATTTGGTTGATTTTCTATGATTTTTGTCATTAGACAATAGTTTCTAGGTAAAACCGATGGTTTTCTTGCCATGGTTATTTTTTATGGTATGGTGCACATTTATATATATGTGTAAATTCCAAATATTAATTGCATAATAATAAATAATAATTCATATTAATAGTATCCAGTAGAGTGGCGTTAGAAATAATAAAGTATCTACGAAATAAATATTTTGTTAATCAATTTTGAGGACTTGTTGATCTTGTTTTATAATATATATATTTATTTGATAAAATAAAACATAAAAATTTCAATTGTGTGTTATTTCGTGTTCAAGGGCTTTCGGATCGATTTTAAATGTTCCTCTACAAGTTTGAATTGAACAATCGGACTGATGTGCAGCCTAGGGTTCAAAACACGCAATAGTCCATCGCAGAAAACGTCATTGCGTTGGGGCGATTGTTGTCCATTGCAATTCTAAGCCGATTGCATTGCATAAACGAAGGCATTAAATACAGTTTTATTTTCAAAACTACGCGTCAAGTTTTCCGTTTCATAAAAGTTACCTATAAATTTGTTAAATAAAAGTATTTCATTATACATATCCTATATTTGTTTACGAATATTTGTTAAAATAAACATATCTATTGATATTATTGCTCTGCGTGTAAAATGAAATGAAACCAATACGCGGCTATTGATTGTTACCGACACTGCAACACTTATGTTTTAGCGTATTGTAGATCCAGATAATTGTTGTAAACAAGAGCGTTCTATCGGATAACGAAATTCAATTAAAACAAAACGCTAAATTAACACCGTTTAAATATCAAATAATTATGTGAGTACAGCAGTTGAATTGTATTATTATTTTATTAGTAATTCGTTGAGATAATAAATCGTAAATTTTACCGTTGTTATTAATGATGAACCGTAGAAAATGAACGTGGTGGGCGTGATATCTATTGTTTTCTTCTATTGCCTGATTCTTTCGGTTGGACTATGGGCCGGAAAGAAAAAGCATACAGGGAATTCGGAAGAGGAAGTAATGTTGGCTGGCAGAAACATTGGTCTCTTCGTTGGAATATTCACCATGACAGGTAAAGAATATTACGTTGTTCCTTAACCTAACCCAACTCATCCTAACAGCACCTGCGTGGTATCGTTTGCATTATTTTTGTAGCGACCTGGGTTGGCGGGGGATATATTAACGGGACAGCCGAGGCGATTTTCACGTCAGGTTTGCTATGGTGTCAAGCTCCGTTCGGTTATGCTTTGAGTTTGGTTTTCGGTAAGTATATTATTACAAGTATTTTCGAATGGTAAGTTGGTAAATGAAAATTGAAGTTATAATGATAATTTTATGATATAGTTAGTTCGTATATATTATTGTTATGGTTCGAAAAATATTAATTAAAATTACTCGTAAATTAAGCAACATTTACTTTACGTTATAGTATAGTAATTCATTTCGGATTAAAGTTATATACATTTATTTGTATGTTAATTAGAAATACTGAATTTAATGAAATCGTTAAATTATTTATATTCGTAGAAAAATATATCAAGTAATATAATGGTATAGTCGATATAGTCGACTTTCCTTGTAGAATTCGAAGGTTTGTGAATTATTAATGAAATTTCATCAATATTATACGAATAAAAGAAACATTGCATATGAAATATGTTTGTATTTTATTATTATTAGAAAATCGATATTTCAACACAATTCACATATGTCTTATGAAAAACGATAACTTTTTAAACGTTTTTTCTGGCAATAAAAGTATAACAATTTAAAATAAATATTTTTATATTTATGTTTTTTTTAGATTAAAAACATTTGACATCAAATGCTCTAAAAGCATTGTTTAAAAATGTTTTTAATACGTTAAATTATTTTCTGATAACTTAATATGAACATTTATATATTTATATATAAGCGATAGAAATTTAATGTAATAGAATATGATTATTAAAATTAAAAATAAGACTATTCAGAGAATATATTATGATACTGAATAAATTAAAATAATTTGATTTATATTTATAATCAAGGGTTTTAGAGGTCAAAAATTATAAAGAATTTTGTTAATACTCGTAAATCATGCATAAATATATTTCTGATGTGTTTGAGACTTATTGAAAAACATCATTTCTCAGGGATTAAAAATTTTGAAAAAAATTAATGTGCTGCATGCTGATGTTCATCGTTGGCATGTCGAGTACGCAATATAATACAAAGATTTGAAATATACTTCTACCTATTTTGTTGAGAATTCTTTTAAAATTAAATTTCAATCATATTATATATTATTTTGTCACGTGTGGCGAAAAATTTTGTATATTTAAAATTTGTCGAAATATGTTCTTCGATAGGTAACTATTATTTGACAAATATGATAATATGATATAACTAAAATACAAATTAAATTTAAAAAAAAACAGGCGGAATATTTTTTGCTGATCCAATGCGTAGGCAAGGGTATGTTACCATGTTGGATCCACTTCAGGATTGTTTTGGCGAGCGTATGGGAGGATTGTTGTTTTTGCCAGCATTATGCGGTGAAGTATTTTGGTCTGCTGGAATATTATCTGCTTTGGGTAAACTAATGATATTATTATTATTATAATTATCGTTATTAATATCAGTATTTATATTTATATTATTATTTAGTAAATTAAACCGATTTGTATGATTCATTTTGTAATGTATAATGGTATTGATTTCTATACAGGAGCCACGTTAAGCGTGATTATCGAATTAGATCAAGCCACCAGTGTAATTTTAAGTTGTTGTATTGCTGTGTTTTACACAATTTTTGGTGGATTAGCCAGTGTTGCATACACAGACGTCATCCAACTCTTCGCCATATTTATCGGATTGGTATGTAATTCGGAAATTATATCAATTCAATCATGGGTGAAATAACTTTTAGAGAATGGTCTAGAATAAATGCTTAAAAAGCTTAATAATTTGCAAACAGTATATAATAATAATATATTGAACTCAAACAGGCATTTTACGAAAATATATTTACAAGTATATTTGAGTATTTTAAAAACACGTTTAATTAATTGAACGATATAATTTGTTTTTATTTCGGTCGTACGATTATTATATTTTGAACACGTTAAGTATCATTGATTTGGTATATTTCACCGATATTTTTAATGCATTTATTGTAATTGTTATAAATTTGCGTTATAAACGATAAAAATAAATAGACATGAAAAAATTGATTACTACGTAAAAATATTCTTAAATAATAGAAAACTTAAAAGAATATTAAAAAAGTAATTAGAAAATCTAAAAAATATTCTAATTAGCGTTTACGGAATATTACTGGACATAGTATGAAGTGAATAAGATAATATTTTTAAAACAGATATAACTGATATTATAGTGGTTAAGTGTGCCGTTTGCATGGTACAACAGAAAAGTAGACTTCGACAAACCTGGGTTGGATTTGGTTGGAGAAATCAAAGGAAAAGATCTACTTAGCTACATAGATTATGCGTTGCTGTTGGTGTTTGGCGGAATCCCGTGGCAAGTCTATTTCCAACGAGTATTGTCCAGTAAATCCGCATCTCAAGCTCAAATACTTTCATTCGTCGCAGCTTTCGGATGTTTTGTTATGGCCATACCACCAGTTATAATTGGTATGGTAGCGAGAGCTACAGGTGGGTTAAATACTAACATCTAATTTATAATATTGGAAAATTAGTAGTTATGTATTAGTAAAAAGTTTGACGCATCCATATGCATTTTTACGATTTTTTTTTTTATAACTTTATTAAATATTTGTTTAAAATTATTATTTATATACGTAATTCTTTTAATTTTATTATGTAACGCATTATTAATACGTTTGTAATATTACTTTTTCATTGAAAGATGACAAGCTTATTTTTTATAAGTCGAATTTACGAGGTTTTGCATTTATTTTGTTCAAGAAGCCAAAAATATAATCGTTTTTTATTTATCAAAAAATTATATTGTGTGTGTGTGTGTGTGTGTATTTTGATATATTTTTATAAATACTTATGCACTTCTTCGTTAACGAAGTTGAACTTAATTGAAGTATTTGTTTATTGGCCGATAAAAAAGCGTCTGAATAGTGTACGAAAACGTAAAAAATTCATTATTAATTTAATACATTTACTTTTATATTATTATTGGTTTGTAGATTGGAATCAGACAGCGTATAATGGGCCGATACCGATGACTCCGAAAGAAACTAGTATGGTTTTACCCATGGTTATGCAGTATTTGACTCCGGACTGGGTGGCATTTTTCGCGTTAGGTGCGATTTCTGCAGCTATAATGTCTTCGGCCGATTCAAGCGTTCTGTCCGCCAGTTCTATGTTTGCCCGAAACATTTATCGGATGCTATTGCGACAAAGTGTAAGTATCGTGCTAGTTGATTCATTCGTGTCATATAAAACGTATCGTTGTTTATCGTTTTACAATTTAATATCCGAGAGTCGACACTTTTATTTATAATAATTAACAATAATTCCAAACTCTCGTCTTTGCACATTCTATAAACTATTACAATTATTTGCGTGTCGAGTTTGGATTACGATTTATTTGCAATTACGATTTTAACCTTTTAAATTAAAAAACCGTTTCAGGCGTCGGAAATGGAGATTGTCTGGGTCATGCGATTATCCATCGTAGTCGTCGCATTTTCAGCTACGACTATGGCCATAACCATCCCGTCCATTTACGGTCTATGGTCCATGTGCTCTGACCTAGTTTACGTTATCCTGTTCCCGCAGTTGATTATGGTAGTTCATTTTAAACACTATTGCAATACGTACGGATCGTTAGCCGCTTACATAGTGGCGTTTTACATACGAATGGCTGGTGGCGAGCCTTTGCTCGGCCTTCAACCGATGATATATTTTCCTGGATGGGACGGTGAAAAACAATTGTTCCCGTTTAGGACCACCGCTATGCTCTGTTCGTTGTTTACGCTAGTATTCGTCTCTTGGCTTACAAAGTGAGTCGACACAAATGGTTTTATTTTTTATTCGGTTAAGCTAATGACGAATAATGAAATAAAATTCCACCAAATTCGATTCCAGAAAAATGGATTTCAGACGTCGACCGATAATGAATGAATTTTTATTTTTAGTTACGTATTCCATAACGGTATGCTGGAACCGCGTTACGATTTGTTCCATTGCGTGGTGAATATACCGGAAGATGCAGTTCGTGTCGGAGAGCCTCACGAAGGAGAACAGATGACCACGCTCACTTCGGGTAAACGAAATTCGTACCATACATTTATATGCTCGTAATTTGAAATTTGACGGTTTAATTTGGAACAAAACAAGTGTTGTTAAATAATGTACTCTGATTGGGACGACTTTATCCTTGAGAGATATATGCTCTATAAGGGGACTTTTTAGAAGACTATATTGAACAAATTAAAATATTTAAACGTAATTTATTGTATAAGAAGTCGTCAAAATGTACCTATTTATTTATTATTTATTATATAACAACACGATAATCATCAACGATGATGTCAATAGAAGGAAAAATATATTCCGCGTTACACAGATTAGAGTTGGTTTGTTGTTTTTGAGTACACCGTATAGTTTCATATATTATGAAAGTATATATAATATTATTCCTAAAACCATTTATAAATCATTAAATAATGTACGTTGTTACAGGTCCTATGGGAGCACAATACGGTACAGCCGTGACTACCGGCTTGGTTGGCAAAGACGAACGGAACGGTAGAATAAACCCAGCGTTAGATATAAACGACGATGATTCAGATAGTACGTCAGCGACGCTTCAGAGAAAAGCAAGCGTTGTGGGAAAGGTGTATAAAAAGGGATACGAACAAACGACTGGATTTTAAATTGGTCAGATCTCATACGCAATAGTCCGTCGATAGATTTACGAGTAGTCAACCTTCTCATTTGACAGTTTATCCAAATACTATTAATAATAATATTACTATTATTGTGCCCTCTACTATCTCCCTTCAATTAATTTTTAGCAACGTTTTGTGAACACACACGTTTATTACGTTTTATGTTGATTGACTGTTTTTTTAATAGAACTAGAAAACAAATATTTCAGTGTTAAAAGTCACTATATAAGCGTAACACGTATGAAAACTATAGAATATTATACTATCAGTTAATACTGATTCTTCCAAAAAAAAAAAAAACGAATAAACTATAATAATATTAATAATAATAATGAATAGGATAAACGCAATTTTAGGAGTATAAATAAAAACGCCAATTTATAATGGTTTGTAGTTTTAAAATAAAATATATAAATTGGCATTTAAATTTGACGAAATAAAACTATAATATACTATCCACATTACAATTTTTTTAGAAATAGTATTTTAGAAATTCTAATATGTTAATTAATTAATAAAATTGTTAATGTGATTGTTGAGCTTTTTTAAAAAAACGTTTAAATTTAATCAGAGATTTTATGGGCTTGTATGTCTATTTTTAAGCAAAAAACTTAAAATTCCATTATTATTGTTATTTTCGGGAATTTGTTAAAGGACTTGTATAATGATACATATCATATTATCTTACTGTTAAGATTGACAATTATACATATCACTGTATGTATTTAATACATGACTGACCTTTTAGGTAAATAGTAAAACAAAAACCATATTACAATAATTACATATATTTTATAACTATTAATTAATAACATAAATATATTTTACTTGATGGTATTCGGTCTATTTCAAAGTTCATGTTATAAGATCATAGAATTAAATTAATTTATTGTCGTTTGACTTTAAAATGATTAATTAAGCCAAAATAGATGATTGCTTATTTAAAATAGACCAATTCGTCAAATCGAGAATTTACAATGCAATTTTAAGTAACTAAAACATATCAGCATAAAACGAAATATTTTATAATATTACAAATTCGTAATATCCGAAGTCCCAGTTTGTAATTTTTTTTTTAGTAAAAATATTCATGATATTTATGTGTATACTTAAAAAGACACAATTTAGCTTATTATTTACCAGAAAAATAATTATTATATAATAATATAATTATTATAATAGATTGAAATATCAAAGTGAAATGTATTTACAATGGAATTGTCTAGTCGATATAATATTGTAGTTAAATAGTATAATAAAATTTACGTCATGTTAAAGCCAAAGTTTTTATTTTAATGCGTCGTTTATAAAAAATATGGAACGTCACAAATACTTAATTTCATTAAACGTTATATATTTAAAAATTATTATTATTTGTATGGCTGATAAATATTTGTTTGAGCAGTCTAGTAATACTGGCAGACTAGATGGCGAACTCCGTCGGCCATTTTCGTGCACGATTAACGGTACGAAAGGCAACTGATTGTTCAGCCGTATAACGGCTGCGTTTGTGACACCGTTTGTGGAGCGGCAAAAGCGTCGAATCGTATTTGTTGCGGGGTTTGCGATCCGCCGAATTGGCCGGGTTTTTGTGTCGGGTTTGACGAGGACTGCGACGACGGCTGATAGTTTAAGTTACGTCCATTCGGCACCGCCACGGAAGGTGAATTCGAAGACGCGCTGTAAGTTTGCACGGGCGACGACGTTGTGAACGTCGGCAATGTGGACTGTGTTGATCCATTGTACGGAAATTGCGATTGGCTATTAACCTGCGGTGTCGGCGTCGAAAACGGTATTGACGGAACGTTGTAGTTATATCCTCCTCCACCTCCTCCTCCCACAGTTGTAGCCACCGTATTTTGCGGTTTCAATTGTATTTGAGTGATCTGATTTTGTGGAGGACTATAATAGCTGTACCCTTGCTGAGATTGCACCGACGGCCTAGCCGTAGTTGTTACCGGGACGCCCGTGTATATGTAACTACTTTGCGGCCTTTGTTGTTGTGGCTTGGCATTACCGTAATTGTTTGACGATGTAGGTGGATTTTGAGGTTGTTGTGGCGTCCCATACGTGGTTTGTGGCGTTGTCGACGACAACGAAGTTATTACGTTATTTTGTTGGGCGGTCGTCGATTGTGGTTGGTTGTACGTATAACCAATCTGTTGCGGTGTATTTTGGGTTTGTGGCGCGTTATAGATAACGCTAGGTTGTTGTGCTTGTTGATTTAGCTTCGGCGGATTGTATGTATAACCTTGGAATTGATTATTTTGTTGCGGCTGAATATTTGGGGGGTTATAAGAATTACCGTTTTGATTCTGTTGCACTTGTGGTGTCCCTGATAATTGGATTGGTGTCATAAACGATTGCGATGGTATTCCAAAGCTTATTGACTGTACTACGGTTGGTTGGTTAGATTGAAGTGGAACATTATTAGTGTTAAATGGTTTCGGACTCCCATAACTTTGTTGAAGATTAGCTGTACTTTGTATTGGTGTACCGTACGATGTTGACGGTGGTGTGGGTTGAGACTGTTGAGGCAGACCATAGTTTGATTGAGGTCGAGCTAATGGTTGTTGTTGTGTTGGATTTTTGCAATTTGTTTGGAATTGTGGTAATGGTTGTTGTCGAGGAGGATTATAATTAGGTTGGCGTTGTGGTAACGTTTGTTGCTGTTGTGGCAGTGGTCCATAACTTGGTTGAGGTTGTGATAATGGTTGTGGCTGTTGTAGTGTTGGACCGTTATTTGGTTGGGGTTGTGGTAATGGTTGTTGTTGCTGAGACGGTGGACCATAATTTGGCTGTGGTAATGGTTGAGATTGTTGTGATGGTGGACCATAATTCTGCTGGGGTTGTGGCAATGGTTGTTGTTGTTGAGACAGTGGACTATAAATTGGCTGCGGTAATGGCTGTTGCTGTTGTGGTAGTGGCGGCCCATAATTTGGCTGAATTTGAGGTAGTGGTTGTTGCTGTGATGGTGGAATTGATGGTGTATTACTTGGTTGAAATTGCGGCAATGATTGTTGTTGAGGAGGTCCATAATTAGGTTGAGATTGTGGTACGTTATTATTTTGCTGTGGTTGTTGTTGCTGTGGAGGTCCATAATTTGACTGGGGTTGTGGTAATGATTGTTGTAACACTGGAGATTCGTAATTTGACTGTGGTTGTGATAATGGTTGTTGCTGTTGTGATGGGGGTAAATAAGTTGGTCGGGGTTGTGGCAGTGACTGTTGTTGTGTGGGAGGTCCATAATTTGGTTGGGGTTGTTGCTGTTGTGATGGGGGCAAATAAGTTGGTCGGGATTGTGGCAGTGGTTGCTGTTGCAGTGATGGTCTATAACTTGGTTGGGGTTGTGGCAATGGTTGCTGTTGTAATGGAGGTCCATAACTTGGTTGGGGTTGTGGCAATGATTGCTGTTGTAATGGAGGTCCATAACTTGGTTGGGATTGTGGCAATGGTTGCTGTTGTTGCAACGGAGGTCCGTAACTAGATTGGGGTTGTGGCAATGGTTGCTGTTGCAATGGAGGTCCATAGCTTGGTTGGGATTGCGGTAACGGTTGCTGTTGTTGCGATGGAGATCCATAACTTGGTTGGGGTTGCAGTGACGGTTGCTGTTGTTGTGATGGAAGTGAATAACTTGACTGTTGCTGTGAAAATTGCTGCTGTTGTATAGGGGGCAAGTAACTTGGCTGAGATTGTGGTTGTGATTGTTGTATTGGTGGTGGTGGTGGTGGATCTGAATTTGGTTGTTGCTGTTGCACAGTTAAGTAGGTCTGTAAAGGTCGTTGTTGTTGTGATGGTAAGTAATTAAGTGAAGGACGCTGCTGCGGTTGTTGTTGTGGAGTCCCATAGTTTGGCGGTGGTTGTTGTGGAGCATTATAACCTTGTTGTATTCTCTCTATTTGATCACTATTACTTTGTTGCTGTTGGTTATTGTATTCTTGTTGAGAATTTCCAAATATTTGAAAGGATTGTAACTGTTCTGTAGAAAAATCATCATCGTTACCTAGTACGTAAAAATTTTTTTTAAAACTCTCAAAATTTAAAGAACGTCCATAATTAGCTGTAGTGGTTGGAGTTGTCGATATGCTATCGATGGATGGACGTTGAATTAGATTTTGAAGTAATTGAGCCGCTGAAAATGTAAAAATATATTTAAAATTTTTTAACGATCGAATTAATAACACCGAGAATGTTTTATTATGATATATATATATATATATATATATTTATCGTAACACTGTAAATTGCATACGAATAAATTCTTATTTTATTTAAATAATTTTACACATTTAATTATAATTTCTATTACTTTGAAATATATTAATTATGTATAATAATAATAAATATTAATAATTATCTTTTAAGTATTATTTATTAAAGAATTTTTAAATCGCTTTATAAATTTACAAAAATAATAATATATATATACATTAACAATAGTTTTATATAACTATCAACATTTATAGTATAAAAAACTGACGTTAAGTTATTGTATAAGTCGTACATTTTATATTGGCCGGTCATAATTTCACAGGTAATAAGTTCCACATATTTATAGACATTTATTTTTGATGTAAATATTTTAGTGTTCTTTGATCTATTGAAATTTAATGATAACAGCCGGTCAAACTGGATGGATTATAATTTATATTTAAAAATTCAGCGATAAATTTAATTACAAAAATTATATATTAATATGTAAGTTTGAGTTGATTTGAGATCTTATTAGTTTTAATATAATATGCTGGATACATTACATTTTACACATATTGTTTACCAAATGTAGTAATATTTGGTATTAAATCTTTTTCGTTTTTAAAGAACAAAATATTAGTCATCTTCAAAATGTATATTTAAAGTGATATCATTAAAAGTAAAAGAGTTTTCTTTGAGATACCTTAATGTCTTAACATTTAATGACTGTTTGTTTATACCGTAATAAAATGCGTAATAAGTTATAACTTTTAACAAACAAAGGGGAAGTATCTTTATTATAAAAAATTATGCCAAAGGAAAACATAAAAATGCAGAATCGTTAGAACTTGGAACGTAGTATAATGGTTGTACATAGAGAAATTCTCAACACAAAATTAAATCAATGTTTAGTAATGTATTTCACGATCAATATAATGTTTCAAAATTTATTGAAACGTGTGTTAAATACGAATGTATTATTATTATTAATACATTATTATTACTCCATTTTGGCTAACACGAGTATTTGGAATATAGTTTTCAAAATTAATTTTGTTTTGTATTGAAAAATTAATTTGATAGTTAAAGTACGAATTTTGAAAAATCAGTGAAATATTTACGTTTAAAAATGCGGTTGTTGCGAAAACCAAAAATACGGGCACATTATTATTGTCTGTTGTGAAATTAAGTTAAATACAGTATCTGTATTCCTTTCGTAGTATATCAGTGGAGTGTTCATATTGCTAACTATACAGAGATTCTCGAATAACTGTTATCCAAATTCCAAATAGAAATCACGTATGACCGCGAAATTAACGATCGGGGGTCGATAGTTACTGATGTTATGACATTAATTATTTAGAGTCTGTTTAGACGTTTAGTCTATCTAACTGTTGTATTCATATATCATCGCTTATGTAGTTATCGATTAAAAAAAAATATTTTCTCCTAGGTCCGCGTATATGTGTTTATAGAATGCGTCTTTTAGAAACGTAACGACCGCACGAAATCGTCTTTAGAAATTCGTATTATAATATGCAGATATTCGTATTATGATTTTAACAGACGTGTTGAACGTATTTACGCACGAGTAGAAAAAATAACGAAAATACCAACGCACACATAGAAAATAAATATTGTAATCCATATATCCATTAATTCACCAACTCGTGAATGTTCGCGAAGAATGAGGAATAGGCGAATGAAATATATGTCTAAAATATAGAAATACAAATAGTAAATAGCAGTCACTCGGTTTGATATTTATACGTAATACAAGTAATACGGTTTTTGTAAATTTGGCCGACCCATTTATGTACGTTATTGTGACTATAACGTGAAACGTTTAGTGTATTAATATTATTGTAATAAATAGTAGTTTCCGGGCGGGGATAATACTCGCGTATGACTTTTTCTTTTTTAAAAATCTGAAAAGATAGTCTGTATCATAAAAGAAAAATATATAATTTCGTATCTCGTGTAAATAAATTATATACGTACGACCTAGTTGATGGATGACGCGAGAAATTAGATCCGTATTGTAATATTATGCGTGCAACAATCGGAATCCAAATCGTGTTATGTAAATACAATTAGTATACTCGAATAAAAATTATTTGTTTTAAGTTAAGGAGATTACTAATATTTAAAGAATTGGTGTTGATATGGGGGATGGGGGAGGATTCAAATACAAAATTATGATATTATTGACGGGAATAAATTTTGAAACGGTCGCATTTTATAACTGTGTCTTAAAATATAACTGATGACATAGAAGCTTAATGTTTTATGTTATTTAAGATTTCTGATCTGATTATACACGTTATTAGGCTTTTATATAATAATAATAATATATAGTGTTATAATGATCGGAATTTTCTTAATATTTACATATTATATTGTAATATACATACATATATATATATATACACATTTAGAATCATTAATGGATAATTAGTATAGACTATTTATTTCATTATCATGTAGTTGATATTAGAAATTATCACCCAAGTGATTACCGATGTTGGAAAACGGTTCTCGTCCACAACCAGGCGTTATATGTCTCAATATTTATCTCGTATCCCCGTATTATATCTTATATTATTAATAGAGAATTAGTAGTACATTTTCTTTTTCTTAAGAATCGCTTTAAAAATTTTGATTGGAACGACGAAATTTCATTTATACGCGGACGAAAAAACTGTTTAGTTAATTACGAATTAGTAAATTTTTTTTGGGAAGGTGCTTCGCCAAGTTAAAATTATCGTTACTTTTTAAAAAATATAACATTAATTATAAATAAATGTTTTTGTGTTTTTTTTTCATACAGGTATATTAGATAACGTGATTGTTGACTACTTTCTGGCCAAAATAGTATGATCATGTTCTCATTAACACTAATCGTCTCTTTCCTTTTAAAATCTTTAAACACTTATTAGTGTTCTTCCTGGTTCAACTTTCCTCGTTATTTTGTTTACAATATAGATCTTTATCCTTGAGCTTATATTTATCAGAAAAATAAATTATTTTTTTCATTCACCTTCCTATTGGCTATTTATTTTTCGATTTTTCATTTATTTCAATTTCTTTTTCAATAACTCTCTCCTCTGTAGAAATAATATGGTATATGTATCTCTCTTGTTATTCTCGTATATCATTCTCTAACTATACAATGTATATTTTTTTTGAACTTCACACAATGTTGCGACCTACTCTTTATGCTTTTAAATAATTTCCCGTTACTTTCCATATCATAATATTGTCGTTATTTTAATTTTAGACGCTGGTTTTTATCAATTGTCTTGTGATTATTTTTTTAAATATATTTACGGTTAATTTATTGTTAAAATTGTTGAAATAAATTATCACACAAAATTTAATAATGGAATAAACAATGACCGAATTTTAAAATTTAATCTAAAACTTTATATATATGGTCAAAATGTATCATATTATATTTAATCGAAAAAAAATTTTACCAATAACAATTACTGAAAATTATATTGAAAAAATTCTTGTAGCCTTAAGTTAATAAACTCATTATAATTAAAATTTATTTAGAATAGCTAGTTTTGTTTTAATCTAAAATATCAATATCGGTTGTAAACTTAATTAGAATTTCAAAATTATGACTAGCCCTCGTTTGTATCATTATTTGTGATCTCTCACTAAACTGAGATATTAACGGACATACTACGCGCATGGTTGGCGTAATTCTTAAGTAAAACCAAGTCTTGAATTTCGGAACATTTCTCGACTTTCATTAAAAATACCAGAATTTTCTATTTTGGCTGCTGTGAGTTGCACGCAAATATAACATAACTATTGCTTTACAGATAACGGTCTACGAGACCGTCTAGTCATTATTAGCGTCGCATGGACCGTAATGTCGGTAGTGGCGATGAGGTGGATAACAGATGTCGTGGTGTGTTGGTTTCCGGCAATTGAATTACGCGCTCGTAACGGTTATAAGCTATAAGGCGCGTGATAATGGTCGTAATTGCCCATCTGTGCATCTCGACGATGGAAGCGTACTGGGAAATGGACTCGGTTGAACCGTCGTCGCGTGAAGTAACCGCTAAATTTATAGTTAGACAACGACAATAATGTTAGCATAATAGAATATGATCGGCCTGTGTCGAATTGCACCCCACCGTTCTCACTCCACATAATATAATAGAATATATTCGGTCGTTATGATGATATGTGTCATTATTATACGTTGCATTTATATACAGATTGTTTACGTTAAGTGAAAACACTCAATTATTTGACACAGGTCCGTTTTCGATTTTAATTTCGGTCGGTTTGTCCATTCCTAGATGTTAAAAGTGTAACATTTAGCTACATATGGGACCAAGGCCAACCATATCCAATATGATGTCAAATTTTCAGTTAGAATTGATTTTGATTTAGAAACACTTTTAAATTGTATTCGAGGCAGTGTTTACTAAGAGGGGTAATCATATATATACTTACTATTATATACTGACTGATGGCTATACTTAGGTGCTATATACTTGAGATTTAAGTTCACAGGTTTTAGGTTGAAACTACAAAACTAATATTGCGTTATAATTTTAAGAATAAAAATATTTAAAATTATTAATGTACATTTTATTTATATTTATCACTTCGTTCCTTAAATAAAATGATGTATCGATTTCAAATTGGAATATTGAACATAATATTCTGTATATGTTTAAAATCCAACTTTAACTAAGAGCAATGAATAATAATGGCCTTTGTTTAAATACAAATATCTTTTTCGCAAAATCCTTGAACATTTTTTAAAACTAATATTATTTGAATTAACGCGTTTAGGCGCAAAGATGAAAGTAAGGTTAGTAAAAATAATCATTAATGCAAGAAGTTTTACACAAATGTGTGTCTACATAAAAATAGCGAATGGTTTGTAACAAAGTGAAGAAATAAGCCGTTAGAATGATAAGAAGACAGTTTGTAGATTTAGATTTTAAACGAATCACGAATAAAATAATGCGATTAATCTATTTAGATTCTCTAATATCTCTACTATACTATACGAGATTGAAGTGAGTTATTATTTGGAGAATAATAACTCTAACCCTAACCTTGGGAGCAAGTAGAACTTTGCCATCGGGAAAATCATAAATATTAATAAAATAGGTAAACAATTGGTTTAAAGTAAATAAATTAAATAGTAATAGAGTTGCTATAGTTTATTGAAAAATTTCAACTTGAATTTAATATCTATTAAACATGGATATTCTGAATGTTAAATATACAAAATAAAATAATTTAAATAACAGTAGGTGTAAGTAAGGAGGAAATATAAATTAGATTTTGAATAGTAGGTATTAGTGTCAGATTTGATCTAAAACCAGAACAACTTTAAAAAATGTGGTGGCGTATTTAAATCTTTTTTTTGTTTTCCAACAATTTGGAGACTCTCAATTATAGATGATGAACAGTATAATTATAGATTAAAAAACCGAATCAATATAATATTTTTGAGAAATAAATTAAAAAAATTATTTTAGATTTTATGTTAAAAATTAGAATGAATAGTCGTATTCTGTTTAATAACGAATTAATAAAAATAAATAGATTATCAAAGACATTTAAATTTGATGAGAAATAATAGAATATTCCCAAAATATTAGGTGCGACAAAAGATTTATTTCCAATATAATTAACGTGAAAATTAATGTGTATTAATGAGTACGTGAATGAATGATTATATTGTATTAAATGGTGAAAATAAGTTTTGTCGTCATGTGGTTCAGAAAATATAATTGAAGGATATTTGTTTTTTTATCATGTATCTCGTATTGGTTGAAAGTTATTGGAAAAATATATTAAATGGTTTTTTTAAAAACAATAGTACAATTATTTTAATTTTATACAAAGGTGAATTTATGAAATACAAGAAGCAATTATTGTGACTATTTGATTCTTTTCTATTAACGAAACAAAATTTTCACTTTTCATTTTTGATATTATTCATAAATAATTAATAATAATGTTTATTAAAACTATTGTAACGTAATTAGATTTATTATACTTTTTATTTATTTTTAATTATTAGTATTACATTAATCAAATATTCATTTTAATTTTGAATTAAAAAAATCCAAAAATTGAAGGTATTGTATACCAACGAAATTGGTAAAAATAAATTCGTTTCTATTTGTTTCTTTATCGTCTAAAATATATTCATTATATTTCAACGAAGAAAAAACTATTTTATAATATAATGAAAACTTTATTATACGTTTTTTTTAATAAAGGAGGGTCTATAATATTGTACTCAAATATTTCATACATATTTTTACTATAAGGTATAATAAACCTATAATATTAACACAGTTAGTTTGATATGTGTGACACCCAGTAAAACAACACACTCGGTTTGTTGAATAATTAATAGATTTTTTTGTTTTTAATTTTTCGTGAAAGAAATTTGATAGTTAAGCTAATAGTTTTGTATTGTGTACTTACCATCACGTTTGTTTTGTATAACAGCCAAAGTAAAATTTAAAAAGAACGCACATGTTGTTAGCCACAAATACGCCTTCATCTAGACAAATAAATTATTTACCAGAAAACAATATTATGTTCATATTTTAAAATCTATATGGTATATATACTTATCGTATTTATGCTAATCGTAAGGTTTTATATACACCTGAAAATGTTGTCAATTTATCGAAAAATTAATAAATGTAAAACCACTTTACAGAGTACATTTTAATTTAAATATTTTGAAAAATGATAATTTGTCAGAAAAACGTAAATATTTTATTTATAATAAAATAATTACTGTTTTAATAAGCTATGTAAATAGACATAGACGTTTATGTTTTATAAAAATTAAGTTTTTTTATTATTAACGCGTAATATTTCATATTATTTTTTTACTCATTTGTTTTTGAAATTGTTACCACCTGAATTAATTTTTTTCCTAAATTGTTTTTAATAAAATTGTATTACTATTTAATAATACTCTTTAAGTTTACGGTTATTTATTTATACTTTAAATATACAGTAAAATTAATTTTCGGAGATTAGCTAATATTAAGATTATTATCATTAGCGAAACATTAACTATTAATGTCAACTTTATTCATGTTCTTTATATCAACATTTTAGTCTCGAGCTACGTTAGGCTAAATGAATCTGACTAATATATTTCAATTATAAACGCTATATGTATTTAAATGTAATTTGGAGATTCGCCTTGGGTACTGTTTTAAATCAAAATATTATGAAATATTATTTTACAATTAGAATATATTATTAGTTGATTTTAGATATTTATAAATTTTAGATCTGATAAAAATTAATTTAATTATATAATTAATTTTTTGAAAATATTTAATGCTACGTGGAGTATGAAGTTTTGAACTGTCACACAAAATTTTTAGGTGAAGTTAACAGCATGTTTGTTTATGAATCTTGACAATAAACAGTTTCCTGATATTACTGGAACATAATATGATACATATTTTTGACGAGTATTACATTTTATACATTTAAGTGGCTGTTGCTTAACATTATTTATAAAGTATAAGATAAATTAATAAATTATATTTGTGGGCAAATAATTATTTTGTTATTATTTTTACGTAAGCGTTCGTTAATTCTTACGTAATTGTAAAAATGGTTATTTCGTTTTAATTGGAAACGAAGTAGAGCCTTAAAGGATGGTTGACATCCGATTAAGCATAAACGTGAGTTTCTGACAGTAAAAGCACTTATAATATTTCAACTCTCATTGTTTGTTTGGTTATATAAAATCAGGGTTAAAAAATATTAAACGACGCTGGTTTAAATTATTTATTGGACCGTACAGAAATTATGATATAATCCGCAGATTATCCGTTTTCGAATTTCCTGTTGTTGGGAGTCTGTACGTATGCTGAACTAAAAATATAGTAATACGATAATTATTTTGTTGTTGAAATAAACTGCACTTGTATTATTATTTCGCGTACAAATAGCGTTATCAGATATTTTATCTAGCAAAACTATGGTGACTAACTGTTTATAGAGCAATAACATTGTGTGCGTGTGCGCACGCCAGTGTGTGTGAATGTCATCGCGTTATTTTTAAACTTCCAATGTAATTATTTTTCTTAAGTTCATAAATTCAATTTTAATATAACGAACACAAATAATTTGGTTTTTAAATTCATATTGATTGATTTACACGAATATTATGTTATCATTAAATCTCGATCATCAGTCCAAGATTTATTAATCACATTCAGTTGAAGTTGAAAACTTTTGTTTTTTCGGGCTTTCATTTGAAACATCTAGAATATCTTACGATGTACAATTTACATTACGTAATAACATATGCTGAACTGAATCTAATTTAGAAAACTAACGAAAAGGCGAAATAAAAATGTATAACGCGTGTTTTTCTTTTTAATAAAACTATGTTTTTTATAAGTTGACGATAACGACAATTATATTAATAAATTATTACTATAGAATATGTTATTGGTAAATGAAAAAAAAGAAATTGAACTGATTATCTAATATAATATAATATATACTATTATATAATATATAATTATTATTTTTTGTGCGATGAAAAATGAAAAAAAATTCTGGGATCGATTAATGATTAAATTAGATTAACAAATTTCATTTTAACATAAAAAGGATAACATTTAAGAAAATATTTTCAGGGAAAACCCGAAAAAATAGGTTGTTTTAAGCTTTAACCGAGTATGAAAATAAATCCAATAATCACTTCACTAATATTGTCCCTGGGTGGTTGTTTTTTCAAAATGTTAACGTATTGTTTTTCTTAGTTAATTATTATTATATATGGTTATTGTAAAATATGTTTATAGATTGTACATTTGTTAAAAAATGTATAAAACAATATATTCATTAGTATACTTTGTAATAATTATACGTAAATTATATATTTTAATTTGAACATAAATCTATATAAAAAGTATTTTAATTATTCAACTCAAATTCATTAAAAATAAGTTATTATTTTGCGAATTTAATCCAATTTCCCTTAACGAATTTCATACCTTTCTATTTTAGCTAATATAATATAAAATATTTTTCATTCGAAATTTCAAACAACAATGTAATATATAAATTATTTCTATAGTATGAAATTATTTAATAATAGATACGTCTTGATTTTGTAATTGAATTTTAGTACAGTGGTGGCACCTATTGTATACATTTTTAACGATTTCTCAAAATTAAATATTTTTAAATAAATAACTTTATGGTAAAACAATATTTCAGTTTTAAAAAATAATATGGTTTTTCGTTAATAATAATTAAATTTGTTTTACATAAATTTACAAAATATATGATAGATAATTAAGAACTTGATTTTTTTATAAAATATGTATACAAATAATTTTTATAGTAATTAATGATTAGGAATATTGAATAAAATGCTTAGTTGGAATGCGATTATTGATTGTTATAAATGTTCATAGAAAAATTTCAATAACTTCGATCGAATTAGAGTTATTAACGTTTTTATATTATTCTTGACAAAATTTAGAAAGAAAATTTTAGAGTAATTAAGTAATATTTTACTTTATTCTTGGATTAGTACAAGTAAAGTATACGTATTTTAAAGTTAATATTTTAATACAAAATGACGATTTTTAAAATAAGAACTAAATGTAATAAACAAAAACAATATTGTAATTACACATTTTTTAACGTTATTCCTTAAATATCAAAACAAATATTGGAACATTGTATTATATTATTTTAAACTTGAATCATTTCACTTACTGTAGGTATATGGTCCAAAATATTATTAAGAATTGTTTGTATCCTTGGTTCATTAGCGGATCCCTTCAATATGTAAACAAAAAATTAAAAAAAAAAAAACAAAAGAATTGTATGAACGAAAATAAATGATTTACACTGTGTGCGCGCGCCCGACGTGAACGAAAATGAAAAGAAAAAACCGAATTCAAACCGTTTTTGGAGACAAATTAAATTTAACGATTTTTAAATCCGACATTACGACTACAAATGAACATCGAAGCAGTCATTTCGTATTTTATACGAACATTCGAGAAGGACCGCCGAGAGGGAGAAGAAAGTGATTGGCGGTGGTGGCGACCTCGTCGGGTACACCACAATAAGATTAGTAGTCGAGTAACGATGCACGGTCTACGATCCTATATTATAAAATTGTATCTGGACCACAACAATAATTCGTAATGTAAGCAGGTTGATCAACTGGATACAAAAACTGAAATGGGAATAAAACGTTCGTAGTACTCATCGTGAATTTCGGAAAAATCGCTATTTCTTCACCGTAGTTATTACGCATTTTTAAAGTTAACGACGATTGTTGATAAACATATAATTACTATAAAATGGAACAAATTATGATTTTTAAACATTTATAGATCAGTTTTATTTTAACGTTTAGCTATCGAATAAAATACGTTATTATTTTTTAGATAAATGGAATAATTTTTAGAACAAACATTTTTCGATTTTAAAAGTGAGCTTTCCGTCATAACTTATCCACGATATTAGACTTCGGTAATTGCGCATATTTAGTTATTACTAAGTAGTTCGTAGTTTGTATCAAAATTAATATATATAAGTAGGCACTTATCCGCATATAATGAATAAAGTTTTTGTCGAAATGTTGTCGTGTTAAAAAATACAGATATACAATATCGCGTAATCAAAGTTGGAAAGCGAGATACGCTCGAATTACAGCATTCAGTTTTGTCCCGCGCCTGCAGCTATAACGGTATCGATGGAGCGTTTATTCCTACAAAGTTATATTTGACATTCCCAACCACAAGTTCGTTCGTGTAGATGTTCAAATTTTCTTTAAAATGGCGTTGAAAAAGTTTTTATTTTGAAACACTTATACCTCCTATGACAATGTGTTCGGCGGTGATGATAAATAAAAGTATAGTCATTCAACAAAAAACGAAATGCGCCACTGCTATTTACGTAATATTATTATTATTATTATTATTATTAGGTATCTATCATAACGATTTAGTGTGCCCGAGCACAACGTATCACATATTGTGTTATAATGAGTTTCTTTCGTTTTAAATGGTTTCCGGCTGTTCGTCATCGGCCCACGCGGAGAATAAGAAGTGAAAAGGTTCAAAGCGTTCACACACACGCGCCTTGCTCACGTATTTCGCCAGCGTTTAATTTTTGAACTGTATTTTATGATACCGTTATTCATCGCATGTATCTGGGCCTGCGTTCTCGTTCTCGACGGAAGACAACGTTAATCAGTTTACGGTAACGCTGGTATACAATTATTCGATTACGTAATGAACACACCACTTGATCATCATGCGTACCCGTCGATTGACCTAACCGCCGTTTAGTCGTCTGACGTCACCGTCGTTCAGACCGGTCAACACATTTCATGTTTGGGTCCTTCTCATCGTATACAAATTGCTCCGTCTATTTCCAACGTATATTTCTTTAGCGCTTTAAATATTGTGTACTAGACCAAATTGTAGGACTTACTGTGTATTGAAGATATGATAAGCACACTTATATTTATCAAAGCTATACCTCTACTTTTTCATCGTATACACACACACACACACGTATATAAACTAAAATATATTTACCCATATATATATATATTTCATTTTTTTCAATAGTTATGTACTGTTTGTTGTTATTTTTACGCGATTCTTTGGAGTGTCCAGGTGGTTCCCAAGACAATAGGTTTAACTTATCTCCACAATTTGTAGAGTTCCAACCGTTGTACATATATATATGTTATATGTATATACTACACTTCTAGTTTTTTGTTTTTCGTATACGTTGTTTTGGTTCGTCGATCGTGGATTATATTAGAAAACTATATGTTTTTGAAGTTTAAATGATATAAAACCATTTTGGTTTTTATACCGACAATTTAAGTAAATTTCGATATGAATATAATTAAAACTTTATTATATCTAATTAGTCATTATTTTATATTGTGTTATTTACGAATTAGAAAAAAAATAAAATAAACATTAATTAATTTCAGTTTTTATAGGTAGTTTCTAAAATGATAATTTTGAATCATTCAATTTTTAAAACGATTCTATGAGTTGTTTGAACCTAATTTAAATTATTTAATTTATTTAATTATTATTATAGCCTGGTAGGACCGTTTGAAATTTAACAAAATGTAAGTTGACAACTATTATATGTGTATATTTTTTATTAGAAGTACTTAAATATTAATACTCATTTTTACATAATACTTTAATTATAATAATACATATTTTTATATTTAAGCAAATAGTTTAAAATTTTGAGTTTATGATAATTCATATTTTACCATAAATTTATCTTATAATTAGTTACTATTTTGCAATGTATACATACGTTCAATTTCTTATTATGAATCTAACAAATTAAAAGATCAAAATAAATTAAAATATGTATAAAGGATATTATGGATAATGACTGAAACGAGGTGCTTAGACAGAGATTTTATATTTTATTATCATTTCGAATTTAAAGTCAACATAATAATTGTATTAAAAAACGATTCTGAGTAACATTTAAAATTAATAAGTATGATAATTATTATTAAAATATATTGTAAATCTACACTTGTATTCTATTTTGTGTATTTAAAAACATGGGAAAATTGTTCACATTCAAAACGAATATTGTCACATTATTGCCAATATTATTTGTTGACATTTTTGTTTTTTGTAACGTTTAAGAAAACTATTTAGAATTAAAAAGAAAAGTAACAACTAACTACCTGTACGTAATTAATATCAAAATCATCCTAGCATTTCACTTACATAAGAATTTGAAAGTTAAATATGTATTTACTAGTAATTTTTATTAAATAAAATTGATGTTCCATACGTCACAAGTGTTGTCGATAATATGTTATTTTGTATAATGCCTCTAGGCATGGTAAACATTTTATGAAAAGATAATATGTTACAAAGATACATTTTCAATTAAGGTTTGGTTAAAGGCTGGTATGTAGTTATTTTATTATTTTCTATTTTTTATAATTGTAAGTTACTTTAATAATCTAGAGTATTTCAAAGATTTATTAGGATAAATAATTTTTTTTTTAAATCAGAGGAAACTATATGTTATTGTAGGACATAATATTAATAATGAGATTTCATCAGCGAAAAAAGTTATTTCGGTCACCAAATCAGATATTTTATCGGCAATATTTTGTTTCTCTTTATTTTGATTTGATATGGTACACATATAAATTCGATATTAATATGAGTGGTTGTTAATTCTGATTGGATTGTTTTAATTATTTTCTACGTTTGGCAGGGATTTTTAATACAACTATGGAAATGATTAATTATAATAATGCACTATAAATGCACTACAAATGCATCTTAATTAAGTGAGTTGTCTAGCTTGATTAATTTATAAATCGGGTAATTTTTTTAGGTGAAAATATGATTGTTGTGATAAAATTTTTGTTTATAATTACTTTTATAATAGTTTATCAATAAGTATATAGGAATATAAGATAAATGTTACTTTAATATAATATATATTACACGTTGATTTTTTAATTCGTTTAAAACAAATTTAGCATTTTGTGAAGAAAATAAAATTTTATAATCATTATAGGTTTAATTTTTATCTATAATTAGTAAGCTTAGATTTTTTCCGTTAAATTTTATTTTTAAACTTTTAAACATTTAGTTGTGGAAGTGGAGTAGGGGAAGAAATAGGTTACATACCTCATATATATATAAATTTGTTAGAAATTTTGATTAACGATTTTATATTTTCACAAATACTTAAAGATACAAATATATATGCGAATATTAAAAGCGTATCAATCATCAATACAAATCATTATTATATTTTATTAAAGATTAAACGAAATGGCGTAAATCTTATCAAATATTATTACTTTTGTTAAAAAAATTATAATTGTTTTCTTCATATTTCTGTTTTTTCTCATTTATCATTTCTAGTGGTTTTTACTTTTGTGATGATCAAAAAATTTACTAAATTATAATTTTTTTGTTATTTGGATTAATGAAAACAAGCCCAAGAGATGAATTGTAAATTATATAAAGTATAATACGTAGAATATGGTAATTAAACTATAATATATTTATATTAATAGTATTTATTCGAATAAACTTTATTCAAGATTGAAAAAATATTATAATATTCTCTGGTTATATTTTTGTTGGTTAACGCGCGAACGGAACCTCTACAATTAATTTCACATTTTTCACATTCGTGATGTAACCATAACGCTATAGGTATCCGTGTGTGTTTATATGTATAGCTAGTCCAACGTGTTATTTATACCGAGACTTTTCCTTTCTATCCGTAAATCTATACTTATATGAGACGAATCGATTGTATACATAATGTTGTTGTGATAAAAACAGAAAACCTTATTTATTATTCATAGCGGACATGTACATCCTGTACGTAATATCGGTTTTTTCCTGTTTTTGAGAGGTAAAATAAGTAAATACGCAATTATAGCAATATTATCATGATTATTATACGAAGAGAGAATAAGAGAAAAATATATGAAATTCGATATTTTCGTGCGGTGTATTTACACATGGATCGTTATTATAGTACAATTGCTAAAATTATTTCTAACGTTTCAAGTTATTTAATATTTTCTAACATTATATTGTTTTAAGAAATAAATATATTTGTGTTTAAATTAAATAACTCTTTACCTCGATGTATACGAAGATCACAAAACTAAAAACGAGTTTTCGACTACCTATTATTATTATCGATAACATATCGAAATAAAATCGTTTAAATGTATTGTTATGAATTTTATATACATTTTTTTTATATTTCTTTATTGTATCTTTTGAATAGTTTATATTTTAAAATATATACATTTTGCTCGACTTGTAAATTTTTTTTTCGTTACATTTATTATGGGTGATTCATATTTGAATTCATTAAGATATCTTACGTTTTTACAATTTATGTATAGAAACGCACGTTGAATAAAAAAAACATTTGAATGAACGTAACTGTGGATGGTCTGAAAACCAATGAAACAGAATATACTTAATGACCGTCGTGTAATAATAACGGACGGTGGTAATCCGATAATAATTCGAAATATTTTACAGGCGTAAATATGCTTTGTCATGCCAAATATACAATAGGTACATCTTAATATTATATAATCGCATACGTTTTATAACGATATAGAAAAAAAAACTTTGAACGAAAGAGGTACCTATTTTGATACAACAACGACAGGGTGTTAGGTTAGGTTAGGCTTCACTCACTTTGGCATAAATTAGAGTTATATTTTGCTATTTAAAATTTGAAAGCTATAAAAAATTACTTAGTTTTGAAAACATTTAGTAAAGCTAGTTTTAAAATAAAGAAACAGAATAATGATAAATTCGACTGTGTTAAATATTAACAGAAATCTGGACGGTTTTTGTTTGCCCGAGTTTGTAAAAATCGCATATCGATATATCTATTATTTACTATAATATGTTTTGTTAAATGTTTAAAAGCATTACGTGTTTGGGTATCAGTTTTACTTATATAATGTGCTGCATTTTGGATAATTTTATATAAAGTGTTTATTACAGGTACTATTAAATTTTTGTTGAAAATATGTTTTAGTAATGTTATTTCTTAGTAAAAGTTTTTGGTAAAAATGTAATATATAGCTAAACATTTTAGTAAACGTTGTATTCAAATAAAATAGCTGAAAATAATATTCAGAATTTTTTTAGTTTGGAACTTAAAAACAACCAATTTGCGTAAGTACTTCAATAATAATAGTTTACCAGACATATTGGACTCAAGTTGTTTTGATGTATTCAAATTTATTCAAGACGACTTTTCGGTGACTATTAATTATATTTTGTATTTGTTTCTATTTTAATTCATAATAAGTCGTTAATGAATTGATGAATATTCAGTAAATAATGAATAAAATCGACTTTTTTAAAATTTGAATAAAATCGTGAAATTAGTATTTTTGCTCAAGGGAATAAATAAGGGTGATCAAAAAAACCGTTTGCTACAGGTATGTAATAATTTTGCATAAAAATACGCAAACATAATTTTCACTTTATTTTATAGTGAAATTTCATACTTTTTAAATAGAAAATTTCCCAAATGCCAAAACATTTAGAATTAAAAATTGAATATTATACTTTAGAATAGGCAATAATTATTAGTAATTTTTGTGAAAAAAGTGTTTTATTAGTATATTTCACGAATATAATATTAAATTGTATAGAATTACTTTTTTAAATCAATATACTACTTACGTAATTTTTATTAAAAACATATAGGATTAATTACAAAGTGTTCTATTTAATTAAAATTTATACGGTGTGTTATTAATAGTTAAATCTATTTAGACTTTATTTGTAATAAGCATATTTGGTAATGATGTAATATTTTGTTTCTATACATTATTCATTAATACGTATTAATTTCTAGCTTATCACTCGCTAGTTAACTTATTATATAAGAAACAAAATGTAAAGATCTAATTAAAATTAGAATTCGATATATTTTTATGGGTGAAAGTCGTAATTGATTGTGTATTTACGGATTAGTGCTGTATTAATGTATGAATACTGTACTTACGTGTTTATATTGTAATAGTATCTAGACTATTTTACATAACTAGAAGAGATTATTTGACGATTAGGTAATAAGATAATAATAAAAAAAAGGTTAAGAAAATCTAGCATTGTTATTTTACAAAAATAGTTCTATTAGTCAATGAGAATTAACCAAAATAATAGCGTTTTTTCTCCACCTTAATATTTTAGCGTGAAATTTAAATAGTAATGGTTTTAACGTTCAAGGTGTGAGAATTGTTTTTTGTGCTATTATAAAATATCGTTCAACTACAATTTGTGATTCACATAATCAAATAATTGGTATTACTCAATGTGAAGAAAAATATGTGCAATTGGTTCTTTTATAATTTATTCCAAGCGCATTATTCATCGTCATGTATAATTAGAACCGTGTGGTAAGCACATATTAAGTTACACACTTTATACGTGCACAACCACCATCTTAACCCAGATATTGGATATGCTCTTCTGATTACAATTTTCTTTTTATTGCGTATAGCATTTTTCCCCAGACCTAATAAAGACAAGAATCATTTTTGATATGCATAAAGTTCCTGTTTAATAGAATTAATTGTTTTGTATCACATATACCATGAACATTTATACCAATAATAGTTATTATGATAATATTAAAATTATATAATTTTCTAACATTCCAAGAATTTTAAGGCTTTTATTTTTGGTCTTTTTAAGACTCGGTATCTCGTTATGTTTTAAAAAAGATCATATACATAAATTTTTTTTATTGAAATTCAGAGTTTGAATACTGATTATATTTCATGTTCTAGCTCTTTCATCATTTCAATGTTTAAACGATTAAAATAAATTTAATTCAAATATATATTGAAAAATATATATTTTATAATCTATAAATGCTGTTTGTTGTATACAATCGTTTTTAACTATTTCACCTAGATATAGTAAATGTTAACTTTGTCAGGGTTGACTACAATTTTACGCAATTTGTTTTATTACAAATATTAATTATAACGCGCTTTTAATGATTTAAGCATACCTTTCGTTAAATAAAGTTCAATTACTCGATCTTTTATTTACTAATCTATGTTCACGTTATGGTTTAAAATCACGATTTTTATTTGTTTAAAGTTCACTAATCAGAACGAGACTTTTAGTTTCTAAGAAACTCGTATTGGTCAAACGGTAATGAGAAAAATAATCCAGACTTTTTTATCGAATATTGCAACGGTAGTTATGGCAACGAGTAATGATACAAAACTGCCAGTCGTCAGTCATCGGTCATAGAGGTCGGAATGTCAAAGTATGTTGTTATCAGCGAATCTAGTACTTTTTACAAGGAATCGTTAAATACATTTTTGCAAGGTAAGAGCTTAATATATATATATATATATATATATATATATATTAGGAAGTCATTATCGATAATTTTTGACGTGGGATCCGATTATTGTCTTAACTGATTTATAATGTTTGATATTCTCATATAAAACGGTACGTAGTGTAACACTAGGTAGTGTACACTTTCGAGATGAGTGACTCGTCATTAAATTTGCAACGAAGGGTTATGCACATTTATATTTCAAAAAGTTTTCATTGATGAAAAACCAAAATATAATTATATATAAATCGTATTTATACACGATCTATATATAATTATATTTTTCTAACTTACGTTGGAGCGTCGTGAAAATGGGTGGTATATATTAGTCTCGATATATACACCCAACGCGATTGCGCTAGAAACATATAAATATATATTGTATCGATTTACTCAATACTATTGTGAACTATATATATATATATATATATATATATACTATCCGTATATTGAACAACATACGGATAGACGCTTGAGTGGGTACTATTATCAGAGTAATGATAATTCTAATAGAAAGTAAAATAATAATAATAATAACAACAATTATAACATTAATATAAATAATAATAAAATTAAAAATTGCGTCGCCTTTGAAATATTGAACTACGTCAGTTATTTTTCATATTCTATACTTTTTGAGGCCTTATTATGCTTTATTACATATTTTAGAATAGTATTAATGAAAGAATAATATTAAATATTTAATACTTCTTTTATAATCGATTATATTAAAATATATTAGCGCGTTATAACGGCGTCGAAAACTACCGTGTTTTTGAGTTAGAAATATTTGATACTATTACTGATGCGTAGATACAAATTTTAAAATATAATTATTATTACACCACTATAAGTCTTTTAGTAATTACTATTTTATTTACTAGCTGGAATTGCAATTTAGAACCAACAATTCTCTTATTAATATGAGATTGTTAATTTAAAAGATCAAAGAATGAACGCGAAATTCGTCATTATGTAATGAAGAATAAATAAAAGATGAACCAATTATGAGCGCGAATCTGCTATTAAATTTAATACGAAGAATTATTTATATAAAAATATACTATATCAAATAATAAGATTATTTTATCCGTTTACGTTCATTCCAGTACTTGGTTTTCAGTATTGGAGAAAATGAAAAACTCAATTTAGTGTAATCGAATAATTACTGAAATAATGAAATTTAAAAATATATTATTTGTTATATTAATAACAATAAGAAAAATATAGATTTCGTTTTCTAAATATGTTGATTGACCTTTTAGATTTGAAAATTAAACACAATTCATATTTTGACATGTACGTTTTATGGTAAAGTATTATTTAAATTATGGTCAATAGATATACCTGGATTTTTAAAATTTTAAAAACTGGAAATTGTAAAATAAAAGTATATATTTATTTATTATACTCCAGTGATGAATGTTAAATACGTAATTGAACTATATATATAGAAATTTCTTTCAACAATAAATTACCAATGTTTTAAAAATATACTTTTCCAAGAAATTAAAATATTTCTCACAATAATTATATAAAAAATGACGATATTTATTATTTGCAGCAATGAAAAAAATATCAGTAATATTTGAAACTATCATGGTACAAACCTAATAATATTGGCAATCGGCTGAAATAAATAATAAATTACAAATAAAGTAAATGCATCTGAAATATAGGTAATAATACTTTTCAATTGTCTCTATGAATTAATTGATGAAATATTATTTCATATAGCATATTGTATATGAAATTCAAGTTGACAATTTATAATGAAGTTGGTTGGTACTGAAGCGAAAAAATTTCATATTCGATTAAAAATTCTTAAATAATATACTTGAAAATATACTGTTTGTAAATTGTATAAAAACTGTATTTATATTTGATGAGACTCGTTATAACTACACTAAAGAAATTATATTTCATTTTAGGACATTTTTAAAACTATGGTCATCAACTATAAATGTACTATACATATATACTTTTTAAAAAGTATGCATATATACAAATATTACGTTATTATTATACTATACATAAATAAGAACAAACGCAAATAAAAAAACAAAAATTATTTAACATATGAAGGTAGAAAAATATATACGAAAAATATATTGTTAAATAGTAATGGTTCAATAATAAGCAATATAATACGAAAATAAGTATGATTTAGATATACTTTAGTTTAATGTTTATTTAGAAATATAGAGGAAACAAAGGAAATAAGGTCCATTTTTGCAGCTTATTAAATGGATTTTTTTTATCGCTAGATGTAGTTTATGTATACATTTTTTTCTTTTTATAGTATACTGCAAATTACTATCGACGGGTTTACTACACACAAAACTCATGATCATATTTCCCAAAGGAGTGGGTTGTTTAAAACTGTGTCCCTTATTATAATAGTTGAACCCGATTTCATAGGTTAGCAATGGCCTATAAAAAATACAAGGGACAACGCAGAAAGAAGAACAATAGACGTTTTTGCGGATAGAAATAGAGAAAATGGAAAATGATCAGTATACGCGTATGTCGTATAATAGTTTTCAATTTCTATTCAAACTCGACATTCCGAAAAAAAAAAATTATATATATATATATATTGACATAAAATTTCATATGTTCTAATCAAAATATAAGAATTAAGACAATTTTTCAAAGTTTCTTCATTTTTGACATTTCGTTTATCTATTGTACGATATTCAGTTAGGTACTCGTGGGCCTATAAGGTTTTAACATTCTAAATGGTATACGTTTTGCTAAATATCTACGTGAGCATCTGCCTAATTTTTATTTGACATGCTTATGTAGGAGACCGTCTGAAATGTTTATTAATTATAGATTGTTAAGAAACAATAATGGAAAACGAGTAGTCAATTCGACCAAAACAATCGTTGAATTTTATTCAAAGATAAGTACCGGCTCGGATAAAAGTTTGGATTAGATTAAGTAATAAATAGAGTAGCTTAATATCTTGTTGTAATTCATGTTCGAAGTTGATGCCTGAATGGTAATTAGAAAAACAAACAATACGCTGCAGTATTGAAGATGTATATTATTCATAACATCCGTAGCGTATAATTATAATAGAAAAGGTGGAAAATTTTAATCAAATTTGATGTCTTGTAATGAGATTACAATGACATAATAATAATATTACATTTCTGCTTTAATATACTATTACGTTTATTACATAAATAATATAATTAATGTTAATATATATGGCGAAATCAATATAATATAGTTGATTATTTGATCAAACGCGAACCGAGTGCTACATTTTATTGTGGTTTTTAAACAGATGATATTTTCTATATACTTACTAACAGTTATCATGTGCCATTCGGCAATCATTTTATTTGTCTCAATTCGTCATCGCTCGTTTTAACAAATTTGTAAAATTAAAAGTTACAACTCAAACGTTAGTTGAAAACTACTTTTAAAAACGATTTTCGATTTGAAAAGAAAATCCTAACTTGGACGTTTCCAAAATAAAATTACAAAATTACTATCATTGAAAAAAGATATATATGTTTCAAGTTATTGAAACGAAATACACGTATTAAAATTTGAATAGAGATTGAAATAATCATTTTGAAAAATAACGAATTAAAATAAAACGTATTAACAATTAAGAAATAAATCGTTTTTTTAATTTGGAGTATTCTAAATTTTTTTTAAAATAATGCAACGTAATAAATACTTGTTATATATATATATATATATATATATATATATATATATATATACAC